>BGPR01002891.1:0-120361 GCA_013235015.1 Araneus ventricosus
CTCAAGAAATTAAAGCCATTTGCCTACCTCGAAATTTCTATATATGTCGCGCTACAAACCGAAACTGGACCACTATTCGTTGGTGTGGAGTGGAAGTTTGGAAAATGGCGTGACAACTCATTTGTTCTCGTCATTGGTCAACATTCAAAATTACGAGGTATGTTCCAAAACTGCCTTCGTATAGCTTAAAACCTTGATGATAATCTAATATAAAACAACGCTGTAACAAAGAGTAGACAAAGAGTAAATTGGAAATCTAGCATTGACGTTCCTTTATCTTGAAATTTCAACTATTTCTAGAGTCAATGCTTGTTAGTTATAGCAGAAAATAATATCCTCACGTTAGTGTGGAGTGGGAGTTTGGAGAATGGTACATTTAAAATGGAAAGATTAAAATTACGAAATCCGTTCCAAAACCGCCCTCGTGTAGCTTAAAAATGGACGTCAATCTTATATGAAACAACAGTATAACACAGAGTAAATTAGAAACTCCAGTATTATTACACTGATAATCGTTTATCTTGTAATTTCGATTATTTATGGTGACAACTTCAGAAAATATTACCTGAATGAATTTCATCGATTCATTGATGCCAAGTTTACATGCAGCAACAAAAAGTGTAAATAATATTTCGCTACTTTTTGGCACAAAATTTTAAAATGTAATCAAATTTTGAGATTCTAAAAGTATTGCGCTGAAATTAGATAAATTCTGAAAATAATGATATTAAACAAGTAAATATAGAATTAAAATAAGCTCGATTATGATGCTTTTCATAAATATGTCATAGGTTTCCGCTTTTCTTTATAAATATATAAATATAGGGCGAGTATGCTTATTCTCCTACAGTTTTGGTAGATTCATTCGAGTCCACAAAAAAAAAAAAATTAAATATTCGCATAATTGATGTATGTTTAATTTTTAAACACAGCACAAAATGACCCATATTAAAAATGAAATGTAAATATTTTTATTTTCTAGCAAATGAAAAAAAATTTCTAGAAATGTTTACTGTATTTAAAAATATGGAGAATTTAAAAAATTGTGTTTGATAATTTTAGTATGATTGTAACTGTTCTTTAAGTTCTATCAAATGTTTATTTGCATGGAGAAGAATTTTGTGTTTCTGTCGCTGTGTTTATTTGTAAGCACAATTCTTATTTCGATGACAAATATTTACTTTCTTTTTCTTTTGAGTTTAGCACCCAAGGGTAAAGTTATTGTTTGACACTTTCAATAAATAGCACGTTTTTTTCTTTCATTATTGTATCGCAACTTTGAAAAAGGGATGTGATTATTAGTTTCAATCAAGAAAATAATTTATATAAGTAGCCACAAATGTTAGAATAACTATCAAAAATAATCTTCTATACATTATATTTAATTAAATCTTTACATCTTGTTTAAATCAAATTTATTATTGATGATAATTACAAGAGTATAGACAGCGAGATAGATGGAGTTAACTAACGTATATAATCAGTGGCGGACTGGGTCTGAAAATAGTGGTTGCCAGGTGTCAGTGAGGGCCCACACATATCTATAATCGTAACATTAATAAATTATATGTATTTAATTTTTTATATTTAATTATATTAATTTAAATCTATAATATTTAATAATTATATATTTAATTTATTTTTTTATTATATATTTCATTTTTCCGCATTTTTAAAATAAATCCCTTTTAACACCCTTTAATTTTCTATGTTTAAAATAACGAAATTATGTTTAAAGTTATTTGATTTTAAATTCCGTAAGTTAAATATTATATAAGAAACACGGACCTTGGGTACAGGGCTATTTTATTTATTTGCTTTAGAGAAAGAGTTCTTTTTTCTCTCCCATATTTCCTGGGGGGCCCAAATTGTCTTCTGTTTAAGGGGGCCCACTTGCCATCGGGCAAGCTGGCAACCTCGCCAGTCCACCACTGTTTATAATAAGAGTGCTACAAAAGAAATCTGGTTAATCGCAGTGCAGCAGCAGAAACGAAAGAATCCCCTTCTCTACAGCAGAAAAAAAAAAAAAAACCTGCAATAAAACTTTCACCCATAGGGGAACCGTTTAGCTTACTTTCGACCTTGGAAAGAAGAATGCAATTACGCGGCAGCAGGGAGGGAGGAACTCTTGACGTTCTAAAGAGACCCAATCGTTGTATTCAAAGGTTTTCCGCATAGGGTTGCCGAATTACTATACACACAGGACAAAATATCGGTTTTCAAAAAAATTAGACGTTTTTTCATTAAAAAGAATCTTTAACAGTTGAGAAACTATTATTAAAACTCTTCATGCATATTTATTTTCTTCAAAAATGAACCAAATTAGCTTTTATTACTATGAAAGAGTCCAAGAGCATATCTCACCAGCACTTTGGGCGCCATCTATCTTCACCGTTACGTACTAAAAGAAATTAACGAAATTTAATGAATGTTTTGGGTTTTTTGATTTTTTAAAAATATTAAGAGCATTTTGAGAATTTTGGAGTTTCACACATTGCTTATAGTGATATGTCGGACCATTTTGACAAAATTTTAGACTTCAACAATACATATTAGCGGTACTGATATGATTTTGGTGATTTATAAGCTTTAGACGACCACCTTAACTTGCTGCAAGCTTGCACTCTTGTCATGACAAATTTGTGGCAAGCTAGCTGCAAACTAAAATTGCTATCTTTGGGTGATTTAGAGATTAGTAATTTGTACATGTATATTATATGTACATTTCAGTCATTTGTAATTAAACTGGTATCAATAAAAGATACTTTTTGAATAATAAATAATTCAAAAATCATTTTGTTAGATAAAACTTTTGGAAGATATCGCGAAAAAACGCCAAATTTTGCTTAATTTTTAACTGAAATTTTAGTTGTCTCTTGGACATTGAAGAGTTGACAGTTATTTATCTTGTTTTGAAGAGCACATGTGCCAAATTTCATAAAGATCGAGCAAAGGTAGATTTGTGTAAAAGACAAACCAACATTCATCTTTACATATATAAAAGTAAAATTTTATGCTACATCATTTACAAACGAAATGGTGAACATAAAGAAATTATGAGTTTGGTGTAGAATAGCTTCATTTGATTTTTTATGGGAACAAATCTTTCATTAAATACCATAGTGCTTTTTCTAATCCTGCTTTTTTATGTAGGATTTCTACAAATAATAAAGACAAATGTGTGTGTAGATATCTGTCTCTCTGTTGATGTTCTACAGGACAGACAGCTGAGCCCAGTGGCGGACTGGGTCTGAAAATAATAGTTGCCAGGAGTCAGTGAGAGCCCACAAATATCTACAATCATAATATTATTTCAGATATATTTATATATTATTTTTTATCTAATTTTATATTTAATTTTTAATTTTGTTTATATTTAATTACATTAATTTAAATCTTTAATATTTAATAATTATGTATTTAATTTAATTTTTTAATTATATATTTTATTTTTCCGCGTATTTAAAATAAAACCCTTTTAACACCCCTTAATTTTCTACGTTTAAAATAACGAAATTATGATTAAAGTTATTTTATTTTAAATTCCAGAAGGTAAATATTTCGTATACAGTTTTAGCGACGAAGTATGAAGGAGAAATACTGCTCATTAGTAGGGCATATGTTGAAAGAGCCAGGAACCTTTAAAACAAATTTCTTTGGATGATTTAGAGTTTAGTATTTTGTACTGGTAATGTTTCAGTAATTTGTAATTAAACTGGTGTCATTAAAAAGATATTTTTGAATTAAAAGTAATTCAAAAATCATTTTGTTGAGAGTATTTTTTGAAAATATTGCGAAAAAAACACCAAAATATTGCTTAATTTTTAAGTAACTGAAATTTTAATTTATTTTTGAACTTTAAAAAGTTGACAATTATTTTCATCTTTTTTTGAAGAGCATGTGTGCCAAATTTCATAAAGATCGAGTAAAACTATAGATTTGTACAAAATACATCCTTATAATGTAAAAAAAACTTTTTTTGTTGTATTAAAATACAGTCCATTTTCATTGTTTCGTCAGTTTTTTTTTCTTTTTTTCTTTAAGTCCAGTTATTTTCTTTCTTTCTTCGTTACTTCAAATAAATTTAGTTTTTGATAGATTTTCTATGTTATTTTAATAAATTTACTTTTTAGCAATGGCATTAAGCTCATCTTTCCACTTAAGGAAAGATAATTTTCCTGGAGATTATGTAATTCATTTATTTGATATGATGAGGTTAAATTTTCCCTTTATAATAAGCTTAATAATGCGCAATAATTGTAGATTATAATTATGCAAAATTTAAAAAAATAATCTTAATTGAATCTCGTGTTTTTTAGACTTTTTTAACAGTTGAATGAAGACTTATGTCATTAGTTTCATTAGACACAAAAACATACTGCATCAAAATTTATCTCAAATGCTAAAACATTTCCTATCTACTGTTCTTTTTTCTTCTTTTTTTTCTTTGCACAACTAATTTCTTTCTCAGTCTTTTATAGCAATTAATACTTTTAATTTAACAAAAATTAAATAAGTTGGCGAATTTAAAGTTTGTTAATATAATCAAATTAAGACAATTAATAAGATGGACGAGTCGGTTGGTAACCGAATGCGTCCAGTGTTTAAAGCAATGTAAAAATAGAGAACTGATATAGTTTCTACTTACCTCTCAAATTTTTTTTTCTTTTGCAAGATACGCTACATATGTCTTTACTCTCTTACGACTAAAACAGAAATAACACTTTCCTCACCAATTATTTTCCATGACAGACAGACGAATAAGACTGAGGACCCTTTACACTTCTAAACGCAAACTCCCCCCAAACTCATAAAGAAAAGAATGAGTGTCGTTTTTTCATAGATGTCATTTGGTGTCCTAGTTACAGTTTTAGCCAAGAAAACCTTTTCCTACATGCGAGTTCCCTTGTTTGTCAGATTTATGACAGTAAAATGAAACTACAAAAAAGAAAAAAAAGCACATCTTTCACAAGAACCGCGCCCTTTCTACACAAGGGATGCAATTCCTTCCGTCTTTTCGGGGGCTTCGGAAACCAACAAAAACTCTCAATGAGTATTGCGACTTGACTTTGGACAGAAGAGGTACCCTGTTCCAATACAGGGCCAGAGAAGTATGGCCCTGGTTCCAATAGCCCGAGGGTTTGTGCGATGGCTGCAACATTCTGGGGAAACATCTGTAAATGATCGGAAAGTCAAAGGAAGTGGACTGAAAACTCGGTACATTTCCTACGGGCAGTGGCCCGCTGTTCGGCTGGTCGAATTACGACGACAATACATCCCCAAGGAAGGGCTATTTTATTTTTTTTATTTAGAAAAGCTTACTATGGAGAAATAGTTCTTTTTCTCTCCCACACTTCCTGGGGGCCCAAATTGTCTTCTGTTTAAGGGGGCCCGCTTGCCATCGGGCAAGCTGGCAATCTCACCAGTCCGCCACTGGTGGTGGTGTGAGACTGAAGAGGGAGCGCTGTGATCGCCAACCCCTTTCGAGTTGAGATAAGGAATTTTTTGGACTTTGACTTCCACCACCAACCCATTCTTTGATTAGATAAGGAATTAAATTATTTTTTGGACTTTGAAAATATTTGAGGGACTTTTTTTCTCGTCACATGTATTAGGATTTAAGGTTTCAAACGCCATCTGTTGAGAAGATTTCTAACTTTGAATTTTTAAATTAGAAAAAAAGGTTTTATTTCGCAGAGATTCGAACCCTTTGCATAAATATTTCTTCTATCAAAGTTTGATTTTAGTGACATAGATTTTTTTCACAACATCCTTTTCTCACACAGATTTGCATCAATTCAATCATATCTTATCATGCGTGCATTAAAATAAAACATTTAAATATAAAATAAACATAATAATTTGATACTTACAATCTTAATTTCATTTTTTTCCTTCTGTTTTTTAGAGACTCTGAATTTTCTCAGCTTTTGAACAGAATTTCGTCAATTAGAGTTAAACTTTCAATCTTATTCTATTTTTTGACATTTCCATTTTTAATTTAATTTTATTTTTAACATTTTTGCATTTTATTTTGTTGTTGAATAAAGTTTTTCATTTGTTTTCGGGAAAATTTCAAAACTTGTGCATTCTCTATTCTTAAATAACAAAAGTTTACTTGTACTCATTCACACAAAATCCTTTGAATTAAATCAATTTTATAAGAATAATTCTTCGAATGAACCAGCTTCGTTTTATTTTTCTTTCATAATTCAACTTCCCTCTTCGCTTCGAGTTTATTTTTTACAGCAAATACGATTATTGAATATTCTATCAATAAAATACAAGAGCACTAAAAATCTCTTAGGTTTGAATAAGTTAACGTAGAATTCCGTTTTTAACTGTTTCAGGAATAACAAAACATTAAACTCTCTTAAAGTTAAATGGGAAATTTGAAGCTTGAACGAGAAAGTGTTGGCATTGTTCTTACAAACGAATGCTTGAAAATTCGCTGCCTTTAATCTATAATTTTATTTCCTTTAATGTAGATCAAATAAATAAATTTATCTTCAATAATATCTACTAAGAAAGTTCCTTTTTCAGTTGAACACATATCTTATCCATAAATACTTCCCCAAAGGCTGTGATTTACTTCGAGTAACGATAAAAGACTTGTCTCATGTTCGTGCACTTGCTTCTCTGTGTCACTGATGATTTTATCTTTACAGTTGAGAGGATATTCAACAATTGAACATAGATAATTCAATCACGTATTCTTTTACATTAAACCTTGATAAAACATTCTTATTATCTAATGCTTCCGCCTATCAACCGATTGTCGCATTTCCTTCTATCTCAAAATGTGCTTTTGGCAATGACATTACCTTAAGAAAATGGATTACTCACGATCTCATGCTAATCACGCACGTGCAGATAGAAAATTCATGATGACGTCCTATTCAGTTAAAAAAATATCCCACTAACTATCGAACATACTTTCTTCATCATGAAACGTGCATCATCTGAATCCGCTTCTTCAGCGACTCTTGCGAGGAAACCCTCAACATTTAACACTGGTGGCTTTACTGCAGACTCTATTCCTCAACACCATTATCACCTCGGTGAGGACAACTATGCTGTGGTCAGTGATTTCGGAGATGTATTAAATGTACACATTCGAAAGTTCAGAACGAATGAGAACGGCAGAATCTTCCCAACCAAAAATGGTGTTAGTTTTTCACCTTACGTGTGGGAATCACTTGTTACCGAAATGGACAAATCATCTTTACCATCAGAGACGGGAAAAGCGGTAATCGTCAGGGACACTCTCTTTCAATCAACAGCGTGGATTGAAGACAAGCCTTTCATATCCTTTCAGCGAAATGTGACAAAAGTTAACTTTTCACGACAGTTTCTCTCCTCAGGGGCTCACCTTCTTTAGGTGGGTACGGGTGTCCCAACCTTCAAGTACCCAGGGATCTTTTCTTATCCCAGGGGTTTACTGTCTTTGGTAAATACGGGAGTCGCGACCCCGGGGTGCCCTAGCGATCCTTCTCTTGTTTTTTATTTTCTAACTTCCGTTATCATATGTATCGATTTTGCATTTCTTTTCTGATTTTGTTTACTTTTGTTTTGGATTTTTTTAGACTAAACCCATGTGTTGGCCGTGCATGGCGACCCGTTAGGGGCAAAATGGAATCCTGGGGTTCCTTTGCGTTCCCTTCGGCCTACGCTGCTCCGTAAGTCGGGAGGCAGGAGTGAGCCCGCTCTTGTCAATCGGCTGGTGGTACGTTCCTTTGGGAACGGGGAAGTACTGCTTTAGGGTTAGGCCTGCAGTCTTCTGTAGGTCTATATCCCGGTGCCACCCCTAAGGTAAATGCTGAGGCTGGAAAATTCCAGAGCCGGTAACTGCCTTCCCTTGTTGAGCTCCATGGTGGGCGGGGGCGTAACGGGATGAACATAAATCGCTCGCTATGGGTTCCCGTAATATTGGTCCCGTCGGAGACGTGCGTCTGCCAACCTCTCCTTTGGGGCACCATTTGCATTCTGCTAAATTTTACATTATCAAAAAGACTGAAGGTAGCTTAAAAACTGTTTCACCCATATTAATACACAAGACAATTCTTGGAATAGTTGGCGAAGTCCAATCTATAAAAAAAACTAAACTTGGCGAAATCCTCATTGAACTGAAATCCCTTACTCAAGCAAACTCATTACAGACACTTAAATCAATCGGCGAACATGTAGTAACTGTTTTTCCATATAAATCATTAAACCAGTCCCGAAGGGTAATATCTGAATCTGAATTCCAGTCCGACACTGAGGAAGAAATTCTTGAATGCTTAAAGAACCAAAATGTTACATCTGTAAAAAGAATTTGTATCAAACGTGACAACAAAATAATACCGACTAAGCATCTAATACTTACCTTCAATGTTCCTGTAGTACCAAAATCTGTCCTAATTGCTTATATAAACTGTCTAGTTAAACCCTATATACCGAACCCTTTAAGATGCTTTAAATGTCAGAATTTCGGGCATTCTATGACAGTCTGTCGTGGGAAAGAAACTTGCGGTCGTTACTCAGAAATCGGCACAATAGTAAATCTTGTACATCTACCCCAAAATGCAGCAACTGTAAAGCAGAACATCCATCATATTCTCGAAAATGTCCTCGATGGGTTGAAGAAAAAGAAATACAAACAATAAAAGTAACACAAAATACTTCCTTTGCTGAAGCTAGAAAAATTGTAACATCCAGAACACCCACTGTTGGAATATCGTACTCCTCAATGGCCAGCATCTGCCCACACTGTAAAAACCGCACAACTGCACAAGTAGAAGCTCCACCCGATAATAACCTGATTCCGTTACCTAAAAATTCTCCAGTTAAAGAGAATAGAGAAAATACTAAAACTGAAATAATCCTCGACAGATCAAGCCTTCCAAACGCATCCAATGTAAATAACCAGGAAGCAAACAAAACAAATCAGAATTATACATTGAAAACGCAGTCAATCATCCAATCAAACGGTACAAAAACAGTCAATAACATTAGCCATAGTAAACTGTCTCGTATACCTCAAAGTAATAAGACTGAAACACCAAAGAAAGTAGTAAAATCTTTCAAAGAAACAAAGGCAATGAGGAAATCAAGGATGCAAATTATGAAAAAAAACCTAGACGTGAAAATAAAGGATTCGATACAAAAACGCACTCTTACAAAACAAGATTTTTTAAAAGAACCGAGAATTAACGAGGGTGATGATGATACTGGTGATTTAAAAATTCACCCATCTGATGACGATGTGATGTTCACTGACGGGGAGGAGGAGACCTCAAAAACACCAAACAAAAAATAGACATTAAAATGGCAATTAATTTTTTATCGTGGAATTGTCACGGTGTGAGGTCCCACATTGATGATATTAAATCAATTTTAAATAAATACCAGCCCGTTTGCCTTTGATTACAGGAGACTTATCTTTCTCCTGTGGACACTGTAAAAATAAAATTTTACAATATTATAAGGAAAGATTATACCCAAGGCGCAAGAACTTCTGGAGGGGTAGCACTTTTAATTTCAAAGCATTTTCCTTTTATAGAAATCCCATTAACTAGTGTAATACAAGCAGTAGCAATACAGATGCAGATTGATGTATTAGTTACAGTATGTTTTATTTACCTCCCTCCTAACCAAGATTATACTCAAAATGAATTGGACGATTTAATTAACCAATTACCACAGCCATTTATTCCTATGGGTGATTTCAACGACCATAACCCTATTTGGGGTAGCCCAGACATTAATTTAAGAGGTCAACAAATAGAAACTCTTATTGATAACCATTGCATCTGTTTATTAATAGCAGTAATCATACATATTTTCACCAACCAACCCGAACTTTCCACGCGCTCGATTCAGCTTTATGTTCGCCTTCTTTAGTCATTAAAGGGAATCTTAATACCGAGGACGATCTGTTTAACAGTGACCATTTCCCGATTATTTTATCTTACATTGACAATGATATTAGGTACCCTGAAAGACCAAGGAAATTTATATTCCAGAAAGCCAATTGGTCTTTATTTTCAGAATTTGTAACAATAACTCTTGATATGGTAGAGGAGGTGAGTATTGATGATGCGGTTGATAAAGTCACATATTCAATTATCCAAGCAGCAGACATGGCCATCCCCAAAACATCAGGGAAAATTCCCAAAATTTGGAAACCCTGGTGGAACGAGGAATGTAGAATTTTTAACAAACAACAAAAGAAAGCTCGGGATAAATTCCGAAGATACCCGTCTACCAGTAATCTAATTGACTTTAATTGGCCAAAGCAAATTTTAGAAGAGTTAAACGGACGAGTCAGAGGAAATCATGGCAAGCATTCATTAGCACCATAACTAACCAGATATCATCAAAAAAATTGTGGGACAAGATCAGAAGACTTTCTGGTCGATACATTGATAACTCATCGATATCCTTCTTAAATCACAATGGGCAGGTTATAACAGATGCTAAGAAGATTGCAAACACTTTGGCAGAAGCTTTTTCTTCTGTCTCCAGTGCAAGTTCATACTCACAAGATTTTATTTCACATAAGAAAAATGAAGAGCGATATGATATAGATTTTAATTCCCTAACGGACGATGAATATAACTCTGATTTTTATTTTATTGAATTCAAAAGGGCATTGAGCAAATCACATGCTACATCACCAGGCCCTGATAATATTCATCTGCTCATGCTTACTCATCTGACTGAAACTTCACAACACAATATTTTAAAACTATTCAACAGGATCTGGAAAGAAAAGAAATTTCCTAGTTTATGGAGAAGAGCCGTGGTAATCCCCATTTTAAAACCAGGAAAAGATGCGAAAAGTCCTAACAATTATCGTCCTATAGCTCTCACCAGTGTTCTCTGCAATCTTTTAGAAAGGATGGTTAACTCTAGGCTAGTACATGTTTTAGAAAAAAAGAAATGGCTGTCGCCTTTTCAAAGCGGTTTTCGATTTGGTAGAGGCACAGTAGACAATATTTTACTATTGGAAAATTCTATACGTGAAGCTTTTATTAGCAAGAAGCATCTAGTTTCAATTTTATTTGATATGGAGAAGGCTTATGACAAAACATGGAGGTACGGCATTCTAAAAGACCTCTATGGAATTGGTTTTAAAGACAATTTACCCATTTTTATTCAAAACTTTTTAAAAGACAAGGTCCTTCAGGCTTCGCATTGGAAATACTTTATCTGATGTTTTTTTTATCAAGAAGAGGGTGTCCCTCAGGGTAGCGTTCTTAGTGTTATTTTATTCATCATCAAAATCAATGAGGTCATAAAACAACTACCCACAGGCGTAAACGGTTCACTTTTTGTGGATGACCTTGAGATTCACTGCTCGTGGGAGGATATGGGTTTCGTTCAGAGAAAGTTGCAAGAGGCTGTGAATAAAGTTAGTGAATGGGGAAAGAAAAATGGATTTCAAATATCATCACAAAAGACGGTTGCTATACATTTTAGTAGAAGACGGGGACTCCACTTGGACCCAAAGCTGTTACTTAATGATTGTACAATTCCTATTGTCCGGGATGCAAAGTACTTAGGATTAATACTCGACTCAAAGCTTACCTTTAAACCTCATGTTAACTATTTAAAACGTAAATGTATTCAATCTCTTAATATAATTAAAATGTTTTCTGGTACATCTTACGGGGCGGAAACTTCTACTCTGCTTAAGGTTTATAAAGCGCTTGTTCGATCTAAACTGGATTATGGATGCGTCGTTTACGGCTCTGCTTCAAAATCTGTACTAAAGGCTCTCGACACAGTGCATCACCAGGGTCTCCGTTTGTCCTTGGGAGCATTTAGAACATCACCTATTCAAAGTATTTATGTGTTAAGTAATGAGCCTTCCTTAGAGATAAGACGGGAAAGGCTTACTCTCAATACTTTTTTTAAAATTAAAAGCAATTCATCTCATCCTATGCACTACAAAGTCATAAACCCTATCTATGGATCATTGTTTTCGCTTAGGATTTCGTTTACTCCCACATTTGGTTTTAGAGTTGGAGGAATTTTAAAAAACCTTAATATTAATGATTTTCCAATCCTGGAAAAAGTTGACGAATATCCACCTTGGAAAGATATCAAGTTGAATTTTATTGACGATTTTGAACACCTTCCAAAATCAACAACATTCACCTTAATATATAGAAGTATATTTTATGACCACAGACACCGTTTTTTCTAACTATGAATCTGTGTTTACTGATGGCTCTAAGAGTGAAAGTCATGTGGGAACAGCCGTTGCCACAGGGAATACAGTAGTATCTGAAAGATTGCACAAATTCTGTTCCGTTTTTACCTCGGAAATATATGGCATTTATTTAGCCTTAACGAAAATGGACAGTCTTAATAAAAATTTTATTGTATATACAGACTCAAAGAGAGCTACTGAAGCACTGAAAAAGTAAGCACTCTCAGCCACCCTTTAGCACTTAAATGTGCAGAAATGTACCAATACTTAACAGAAAAGGGTTTGAATATTGCTTTTTGTTGGATCCCAGGCCATTCAGGCATTTCAGGTAATGAGGAAGCTGATCAGGCGTCTAAAACTGCGTCCCTGATACTTGAAAACTTTGTTCCACTAGGTGATGCTCAACAGGCTGTTAGAATTTTGATTTTGAAAAAATGGCGAAGTATTTGGGACGAACAACAGGTTAATAAGTTGCACGAATTCCATCCTTCTGTCAGACATGTGATAATTTCTAATTTATATCGGAGACAAGATGTCATTTTAACTCGCCTCAGAATTGGCCATACCAGACTTACACATAAACATTTACTATGTTCAGAGCCTCCTCCTATGTGCTCGAGGTGTCAATCTATTCTCTCGGTTAAACATATTTTAATTGAATGTCCAAATTTTAATATCTTCAGACTTAACCGTTTTGGTAGAAACATTACTATACGAGACTTCTGGGAGAAAATCCCCATCAAAGCCTATTTTTATTTCTCAAAGATATTGGTTTTGACAAAATAATTTGAACACTTTTTTATAATCACGTACTTTTTAAAAGACCACTTTTAACTTTTTCCTTTTGAAATAAAATATCTATTATTAACTTAGTAACATCTATATACCATGTGTTTGGCGCAGCATAGTCAAATATGGCTCTTGTGCCAGAAAACACAACACAACCAACCAACCACGACAGTTTCTACCGTCTGCATGCCTACTCACCGAAATTGAATGGAACCAACTTCAGTTCATTAGGAAAAAGATCAGTGAAAGAAGACACTGGTGTTTAATAATTTTCTGAAAAAGAAAGTTCTTTTGGAAGTGTCTTCACGGTCTCCACGCATCAATTTACAAAAAATGGAGCTAAGCGATGTTGAAATGGTGCTATCGATGTCCCGTACAGAACTTTTAGCGAGTAATATAGAGAGCCGAATCGTGCATGTGTTGGTTTGCAATGGTTGCATTGAGAATCAGGCGAATCGGCTTGCCCACGAATGCGTGACCATGAACTTTGAATCCAGACATAGTCTTTACGGAGACTTGGCCATCCTATCGATGGACATTGAACTTGTTGCGAGATATTTCATTGAAAGAAATGTACAAATGTTAAATTATATTAATGAAGCCTTTTTAAATAAGCTTAATATGGATTTACTTATAAAAATGCATGTGATATGTATATTGCTTCTGATACCATGCCTCATATAATATTTTAAATAAAAGTTATTTTATTATATTTATATTAAAGTGTTTTTTGCATACTTTCTATTTAAAAAAAATATTTTAACCCTTTAAAGGATTATATTTTACTTTGATTCCACTACTTGAATTTATAGAGAAGCAATCATATTTAAAATTTCTTAGTCTTGAATAAGTTTTTTCTTGCATAATGAAATTAAATTTAAAATATTGATTTTCTATCAGTTTCAGGAATAACAAAACGTTAAACTCTCTTAAAGTTAAATGGGAAATTTGAATCTTGAACGAGAAAGCGTTGGCATTATTCTTACAAACGAATGCTTGAAAATTCACTGCCTTCAATCTATAATTTTATTTAATTTAATATAGATCAAATAAATAAATTTAGCTTCAATAATATCTACCAGCAAAGTTCCCTTTCCAGTTGAACACATATCTTATCAATAAATACTTCCCAAAAGGATGTGATTTACTTCGAGTAACGATAAAAGACTTGCCATCCGTTTGCTTCTCTGTCTCAATGATTATTTTATCTTTAAAGTTGAGAGAATATTCGACAATTCAACATAGATAATTCAATCACGGATTCTTTTACATTAACCCTTGATAAAACATTCTTATTATCTAATGTTTCCACCTACCAGCCGATTGTCGCATTTTCTTCTATCTGAAAATGTACTTTCGGTAATAACATTACCTTACGAAAATGGATTACT
Organism: Araneus ventricosus; assembly: GCA_013235015.1. Taxonomy (NCBI): domain Eukaryota; kingdom Metazoa; phylum Arthropoda; class Arachnida; order Araneae; family Araneidae; genus Araneus; species Araneus ventricosus. Next base: position 14,383 of record BGPR01002891.1, read on the forward strand.
CACTATCACATGCTAATCACGCACGTGCAGATAAAAAATTCATGAAGACTGTGTAAAAAGACTGACTGAAAAAAGTGACTGTTTAAAGTTGGCTGCTTAGGTGGAAAATTGTCCCAGTCAGACAAATAGACTTCATTTTAACGTTTGAGAGTTGTATTATTTTTTTAAACTTAATAATGTCAGCATTAGTTTAACATAATTCTATAAAAGAAAATATTTTCATCATGCGATTTAATTCCGTTAACATACAAATTAACGCTCTTACCCATATATATAAATTTTAAAACAATGTTACTCAAGAAGTTAACGTGCCTCAGTCTTTCATTTAAAATAGCGAAATGTTTTTAACTTTGAAGAAGTTTTAGCATACAAAAAGGATATTGATTCTCAGTTTTATCAGCTTATGTTTCTAACGGTAGTACTATCTAATCTTAACATACAAGTGCGCGTGCAATCTATCGGAATGATTCCGGCAGATGCATGCGCACTTGTATGTTAAGATGCAAAGTCGGTGCTGGTGATTTGTAAGTCAGTCAGCCAACTGCAGAAAGGTCTTTGTTATTTCATTTATGAACAATTTTTTCTGTGGTAGAAATGCTAACTTTATAAAAATCTAATTATTTATCATTTTCATTTATTCCTTAAGTCCTTGCCAGATTTTGCAATGCAATAAATAGCAAAATGTAATATAGGCAAGAAATATTTATATAGGGTTGAGAGGAAATGCCTAATAAAAAGGTCTCGGATTCGGGATCAGAGGATAGCAAGTCCGCGACAATAAAGATCCATAATGTGTTTGCTAAAATTCGAATCTAGGCAATTGTACTTACGATCTCCATAATAATTGAAATGAGTTAAAAATAGATAAAAAAATAATCCAGAATTTGGCCAAATAGTTTTTAAATAAGCCTTAAATTATATTTTTCGTTGCATAAAATCAGTAAACAAATAGGATTTTTTAAAATCTGAAAACATATTAATGTTAAAGGTAATATAAGCATAATGTTACTTTTTAAACATGAATCTTTGAATAGTAATCGTCGAACTGTAATTTTAATTATTCATTTTATTTATATGTATGCCTGGGGATTAAGCATATTCAACTTCTATTAAAGTCTATAAAATTATTTAAAAATTCAATTTAAAAAACATTTGTGGAAAATCCCTCATCATTTTGTTTCTCTTGGAGAGAAACATAAATTCCGCTCTCTGCAATGCCGATATCGTTTTAACTCGTCGTATGGTATTCAATTGGAATTTTTTTTTTTATATGTTACCCTATATATGTGACTTTGAAGTTATAAAAGAAAAATTACGCTACATCTCGCAAATGAGCAGTAAAAAATTATTTACTAAAAATACTCATCTTTTTATTATTCAAAGTATTTAATATTTTAATACAATGCATCTCTAATACATTGTCAAGTATTCTGTAATTTCCGTTTCATTGGGCTGAAAACTCTGCAGTCTGTTTAGATGCATGTTATTGCATTTTCGGAACTTCAAAAATTAGTTTAAAGTTTTAAAACACATTCAAATACTGTTGAACCAAGCGGAATTGTTATTTACATACAGGAATTTATTATTATAATATTCAACGTTTTAAAATTACATACGGCTTACTGTAAACCCATTAGCTAGCGAAAATCGATGTAGCAGTAAACAGACGAAATTCCAACCGAGAGAAATTGGTGATATGCTATATTGATATGCTGTCAGAGGGTTAAGATGGAATTTTCTAAAAATTCATTCGAAATGTCAGTTGATTGAATAAATATATATTTCTTTCTGACCTTTTGTTTCTGTAGAAAGATTAAATTGTTATTGCTATTGTTTCAATTTATATGTCAATATTGTTAGATTTTCCTGTGATTAAAGAGCTAAATCTGAAGCGTTACTATGATATTAAGTAACAGCGTGCAACTACATACTTTATCTTTAATAATATTTGTAACTTGAATTCCACGCTTATATATGGTTTATGATTTTCTCATTGATTGTCTATGCGTGAATATTTTTTGAATTTATATACTGTTTATATAATATTACAAAATCTACGGTTATCTCATTAAGAGCCCTGCACATATTTTTTAAATATATTTAAAACTATTATTAAATAAGTATTTTGGCTCAAAATTAAAATAGAATTGCTACAGTAAAGTTAAGGGCACCCCCTGGGCTACAGCCCACTGACCAGGGCTACCAATAACTTAAAATAATTGATATAGAATAAAGTTTTTTATTTGTGTCTGTCTCAACAAAGCGGGTGGAATTACCTACAGGGCAGGATTTACACATTTCTAGCCGTATTCCAATGTATATTCTGCACCCCCTTCCCTAAAAAAAGTTAATAACAGGGGTTTAATGGAGCCGGTACGCACCGGAACGCCGTTCCGGCACTTTTTTTTTTTGGTGGCTGCGGCCTATGCCCTGGCCTAGGTTGGACACATGGGAAATCTGGCCCTGATTACTTAAATATACTGAAAAAGAAAAATCCTGCAATTTATAATTTAAAGACTATTTTTAAGATTGATGATGTTTCCAATTTCCCATTTTAAAAGATTACTCCCCCCTAAACAATAGGAATACATAAACAGAAAAAAAAAATTTGGAAACGTTTCTTTGATATTTCAGTTCAGTTAACATTTTAAAATAAATGAAAAATAAATATTTTATTCTAGAATGTTTTTTTTTTTTGAACTCAATATAAAGCAATACAAATATATATTTCCAATTGGAAGTAATCTTGAAAGGAATTGGGCCTTCATTTAAAGTATCTATCTATTTCTAATTATTGATTTCTGTAATAGGAGAATTCTGCTACCGCCATTTTACTACCAGAAAGTTTCCCCAACACCCTGCAGCAGAGCGAAATAAAATAAACAAACAAGACAGGTTTTTATTGCTTCCTCTCTTTTCTTTCTTTCGCAAACAAATTTTTTCTTTCTTGCCGCGAGAAGGAGGGATGTTTTATGACTGTAACAGACAGCTGTCTTCTAGAGACTTAGTTTCAAAGATCTTGGACACACACAGATAATGAGATAGAGATGATTGGACATATTTAGAATTAAAACAGAAGCGTACAAATTTAATCATGTTGAAAATGATTTTTGAATAAAAATACATACGTGGCAGTTGTAAAAGTTGTTTTGAAATGTGTAAAGATCACATGCCAAATTTCATCCCTCTAGCTCTAATAGTTTTCGAGTTATCGTTTTCACAGACAGACAGACAATTCCAAAATTGTGTTTTTCGGTCTCGGGGAGGTCTAAAACGTGGAGATTCATCAAAATCTAGAGTTCGAATTTTTTGACGATTACAATACTTTCTCTTTGTATACGAGAAAATAAAAAAGGCTCGACCGATTCGCGCATTTTCCCTGTTCGGTTCCTTTACCGTAATACTTTGTTACACAAAATTAGTAGATTTCTATCGAATTTTGGACGAAATCCGTCTTCGGGAAGTCTGTCCGTGTTCATATGAGCACGATAACTTAAACAGCTAGATAGATAAAATTTGGTACACAGTTTTATCATCATGAATGTAAGTCTTTATCAAATTTTGGACCAAATCCTTCAACGCGTTGACTGTCTGTCGGTCTGTATAATCGAATACTTCTGAACACGATTACTCCTAAACACAATGTCGTAGATAAATAAATATTAGTGTGAGGACTTCTTACCTTAATTGTTAATTTGCGCCCAATTTTCGTTTCAATCGGTTGAAGAAAAGGTGTTCAAATTAAATATTCGCTTTCTTTGCCATTCTACGCAAAAAAAAAAGCGCGACTTATTCGCTCGTTTCCCCCCACCTGTGTTAGGAGATGTTGCGCATTACTGACGCTTGGTGTATTTTTTCCCCCACCCGTGTTAGGGCAAGTACGAGAAAGTTTTTGGGGAGACCACTCCCTCTGGTTTGCATACATCTTACGTACTGGCGCATTTACTATTAACATTAATTGCTTATTTTGGAAGGATTGCAATTTTCTAGGTGATGTTGAACCCCATATTGGTCAACCATACATCAGAAATTGTCTAATAATTGACTCGTAGAATTTTTTCTAAAAAAGTTTTTATCTGATCGGTAGCTTGCTCTTACGCATATTTAAACTTCCGAGTTTAATATATTCGTCATAGAAGCTTAGGGGAGAGCTTTTTGATATGCTTATCAAAGGATAATCTTGAGTCTAGAAATAATCCAAAGTATTTATAATAATTTACCCAGCGAATACTGACTGAAATTTGGACTTGGGGTAGAGCCAGTGTATTATACTAGGTGGATATGGATGTTATATTATTACGGCTGTGTCGTCAGCAAAAATCGTTAATTTACGATTTAGAACCTTTGGCATATCGTTAACGAATCTATTGAACAGTGACGAAGAGAGCGAACTACCCTGAGCAGTGACCCAGTGGCGTACCTAGGTAATTGGCGCTCGGGTCATAATATCATTTTGTTTGCCCCCTCCCACCTTGGCATCAACAGTGGCTTAGCTTGTGTAACGGCGCCTGAGGTTTGATATTATTTGCCCTCCCATCGTGACTTCAAAAAGTGACATAAACGCATTAGCGTTTTGTGAAACGGCCGCTGACGTAGCGAGGGTAACAGGAGTGGTGTTAGAGTCTTCCCGACGGGGGGGGGGCACGACCTGCTGTAAGGGGGAGCAATGTAATGAAATTGGTCTCAAATTTTCGCCAGATCTTAATTTATATACTAGTTGAATACCCCGTTGATGAACGGGGTCCAAAAATGGCGCCCGGGGCATGTCTACCCCCTTGCCCCGGTCACTACGCCACTGCCGTGACCATCGATGATCACGTCTGAGCACAGTCACGAAGTCTTGGGAAAGAAATTATATTATTTACTCTCGCCCGAAAATTTTGTGAAGTCATGAAAGAATGTATAATTTTATAAGTTGAGCCGAAGACCTAAGTCGCATGAGATTAGAGAATAAGTCATCGTGCCAAATACTATGAAAGCAGGGGTGGCGCTAGTGTGGGACCGGGGCCCCTCGGGGCAAATTTTTGTACCAGGTTCGATCAACGGGCAATTCAACTAGTAGATAAATAAAGATCTGACGAAAATTTGAAAGGCTCATCATTACGCCCCCTCGCGGGGGGCGGGCGGTCGGGCCCCCCGGTGGGGGAGATTCCGCCCCCCCCCCGTCAGGTGGACTCTAACGCCACTCTTGTATGAAAGGCTTTAGCTACGTTCAGAAAAAGTACTCATGCTGTTTTTCTGATTTCACAAAGTCACCATGAATCAGTTTAGTAACACAGAACAGTGGAAACATATACAACAATAACCCAGATGGTGAATTTTTAAATTCTGATCGTCCGGAGATGATAATATTATTTTCGTCAAGGGACTGATTCAGGCGTTTGAGAGGCACAGAACATTTACACGTTTTACTCAAGCTACTAAGTATTAAGATTGGGCGGTAATTACGAGATAAATTCACACCACCGACGTTTTCCAGTGTTTGGAGAAATAGAAATTTAGTTGAATATAAGACAAATCTAAAGAAGAGGTATTTAAACATGCGATTTGTTATCTGACCCAATCCAGGTGACTTGTCCGATTTCAGCATTTTTATGAAGTTCACGACTTCTGATGCATTAATCGGTGGTCAATCATTTTCGTGAGGCTTTTGTAAGAACGTTCCTACTTCTTTGACGAGCTCTGAAAACGCATTGTTGAAAGCAGGGTGCTTCAAACTGTTTGTTAAGGCTGTCTGCCAAGACCTCCGCCTTCCCGGTCGGAGCGAGAGCGATGCCACCATTTTCTCCGGCCTGCGAGTGCTTCGGTGGTCAGTGACTGGATGTGCCTTTCAAATCGCTCTTGCATGCGAGTTGAGACACTCCGAATTACTTCATCCTGGACTACAGATTCCGCTTACTTGAGAGGGGGGGGGGGGGGCTCTCCTAGATCTTTGCCAAAGTCTCACTAGAGAAGAATTTCATAGCCTATTTTCTTTTTTTCGGATTTTTAACGAAATCTTTATTTGAGAATTTGTGAGTAAGGCAGCTGCTAAGACCTCTTTTAGAATTTTTCCTAAATAATAACTAACTGCAGATTCGATGTCATCAGTGCTTTTAATGTTTGAGTTATGAAATGGGTTTACTTTTTAGGATATACTGAAAGTTCTCCCAGTTGGGGAGAATAGCTCTGGTGAATTTGTAGGAAGAGACCTAGTATTTAGAACCAGGATTACTGAGAGGTGATCCGAATTTAGACAACTTAGCACTCCTGAACAACATACAAATGGTATGGTTTTTAAGCAACCAAACTGTCCATTGGTCGCAATATAAACAGTCAAATATATTTGAAAAATTAAGATGAACAACATTTTGGAATTCAAATATTTTTAGATCCACTTGCGATGTATCTTTCTATTTGAAGTTCTTTAGACGAAAATTTCGCAGTATATTTCCATGATCAAACCCAGTTTTAATCTAAGAGCTATTCTTTTTCTGAATCACAAATTACAATTTTTTTTCGAGAGTTCATCAGTTTGCAGTCAATTTTTGTAGCTGACAAGTCACACTTGATAGTCTACAATATTTTTCTGAATCCGTTATATAATATCGATAATAGGACAGACGTCTTAGGATTTCAGGAATGATTTGCAAAAATAAACACTACACATGTATGTCAGGAAATTAAGTGCTCCTATAACAAAAAAAAGTATAACATTTATCCGAGTTTGAAACCACTGTGCATATCCACGCACAGACCATGGTAACATGCGCCGAAATAATCATTTTAAATGCAACTGGCGCAGAGTCTCAAGAAACAACATTCGATTTATGATGCGATTTTTCCAAGCAATACAGAAATCTCATCATAAATCGAGATACTAATATCACTTTATATTAAAACTTCTAGACATTTCTTCCATCGTGAAAAACCGCTTCATACTCAATGACTTTAGTCGGAGTAAATAACGCCCGGGGCATCTTTTTCTCCCACCTTTTTGTATTTTCCAACTTTAAATGCAAAAACGTACTAATATTTTGTTTTCAAAGCAGCGCCCAAGACTGGCGTCCGGGCATTCGATTCCTCCCTCCACCACACACCCTGTTTGTTACTCTGTTATTTGTGTCGTAAATTTTCACTCAGATCTAACTTAGTTCATTAGCATCTTCGTAAAAGAATGCATTTAACGCTATTCAACAGAAAAGAATAGTCACACACGTTATTAGTTTTCTTCCAGTAAAACGCAATAATTAAAACGAATAACAAGCATTAAAAATTTAACATGCTAACATATTTGAAAAACTTTCCAAGCAACTTCCTTCTTACAATTCTTCAACAAATCGTATTTTTTTTACCCCAAAATTCTTGAATAGTTTTAGTTTTTTTAGCCTGAAACTGAATTTGCAAATCATCAAATTTTTTTTTTAAAAAAATTTGTATTGGTGCTCTCTGTTGTACCTAGTTACTTTTAAACAATGGAAAAGTTAAACAAAAGATAGTATGATTGAAATCACAACAATTTAAACCGCCCTGATGAATTTCAAGCAATAATCACCAAAACAATAATGGTTTTCATTTCATAATAACAACTACGAAATGCAGTAATAATGATCGAAGCATAAAATAAATATGTAAACGCCTTTTCCGTAAACCTTTTCCTCTCCAAAATGCTCTTAGAATTTGGAATTATATTATGTTTGGTAATTCTTGGACATTTGTGTTGGTTTGATGGATTCATAGATTCGGAAATTCTTATTCCTTTTATCGATTTTATCCTGATATTCTTGATGATCTACGTTTATTTCAGAAAAAGAAAGCGAGAAAAAGTTGTTTTTCGTAAACGGCCCACTATTGAACATTCTGCTCCCATCCATCAACAAGGCTTTATCATTTCGCGTTGGAAGAAACTACACTCAGCTAATGATGGAGGGAAATTGCCTCTGAATCGTTTAGCTTATCTCAAAGCCAGGTACCGAATAGGACCTTTTATGAGATACAGGTACGCAGATGAATTATCTATCCCCTTTTTCAGAGCAATAGCAGAGAAATCAGTAAAAACAAATTTGAAAGACAACGTTATTCAGGACGAATGTCATCCACGCGCATTTGTAACAGAATTCACCGACAAGTACCTTCAGTACAGAGCGTTATTGTATTACGCGCAAGAGACTGAAAATGTTGACGCTGATTATCAAGTTACTTCTCCAGAAGATAATATCATCCGCGAAAGTTCTTCAGATGAACAAAATATTGTAGCCGGCGCTCGAATAGGCAGTACAATTGCTTCACGAATTCTCGATGAACGTTTCTTGATAGCTAGTGATATTGCTCCGGGTTTTGAAGAAACGGAGGATGCCAAAAGAAAAAGACAAGAATTTGAGGAGCAGTTGGAAGTCTCAAAGAAAAAACTCGAAGATGTAGAAGGCGTATTTCACATTATTAAGCAAGGAAAGCAGTTAAACCACACAGTAAGAGATGAGAGACCGGAATGTGATAGCGAAGCAGATGAAGCATTTATTAATTTGAGAAAGATCTTCCCATTCATTCGTTCCAAGAAAAAAGACAACGATTTCGAGAAATAGCAGGAATGTGATTCAGAAAATTCTGCGGCGAAAGAAAAGTTTCCTCTTTATTAAGAATAAAAAAATTGTTACTGTGTGGGGAAAAAGAGAAAATAGCAACCCATCCCTAATAAACATTACAGTCAAAAGGCTAGACACTGAGAAGCGTTCTATTATGACCAGTGTTTCATTTTTTTAGATAAAAAAAAACTGTTAGAAAAACACAGAAATTATTCCGAATTTATCAATAAAACTAGATTTTTCTAAAGTGCAACTTTTTTTTCATGGAATACTCTATCTCTTTAGAATGATAAAAACACTAAGAAATCATGTCGATAACCAAATATGTCTCAGCAGTACACTAAAGGAGAGTAAGAATGTTTATTGGTTAGCAGAACCTACAGGTACGAATAGATTTCTCGACCCCTGCAATTGCATTAAGGGTTGTAAAAGATGCTGGTGATATTCGTCATCATCATCAATGTTTGCCCTCCTCCAAAATAGCCAAGTGCTCACTTAACCCCTTTGACTGATTCATTAGCACGATCACATACAACATTTTGCTTCTGTACATACAAATGGAATCCGATGACAAAGGATAATTTTGGCACATATTAATAGCTACTGCCTCAAAAATGAAGTCTACCCGAAGTTATTTTAATTATTTTTTTAAACAAATCTGATTAGAATTATCCGCTTAAATTTAAATATGAATCTCACTTTACAAGGTTAATAAATAAATAATAATAAACTCGTTTGACAAAGACTTTCTGCCCATGTTTACGGGCTATAACAACTGCTGTGCCAGTAAATGATTAGGATTAATTTTCACTTTATCTAATTTGTCTCCCCTCTAATCAATTCGATGTTTTACTCCCTTGTCCTATTCAGTCACACCAGCAGGTGTAAGTGGCAAATTGACTGCTAATTAAGGAGACAAGAATAGTAACTTCACAGGCGGGTAAGGACGTCCACCAACCTTATCATCAAAAGACTTGAAAAAGGAAAAAGCACTTTCCCTCTTCTTCGTCAAAATATCTGCATAAAGAATTTTTGTTCAAGTTTTTATTAGCAAGTAATCTAAAGATTAATTTAGATTGGATTCTGACTGGGTGTAAATATCAAATGACCTACCACTGACATTAAAATGCATTTCTTTATGCAAGATGCTTACACTCGAATTACATATTTGTGTAAGCAATCCTGTTGAAACTTAGCTCAGTATGTGTCTCTTGTTAGACCAGGAATGGCGCTAGAGTTTTTCCGACGGGGGGCCCAATTTGCCCAACAGGGGGGCACGACCTGCTGTACGGGGGGATGAGTGTATTGAAATTGGTGTCAAATTTTCGCCATATTATTATTTATCAACTACAGTTGAATAACCCGTACAAAAATTTTCCCCGACGGGGTACAAAATTTTTCCCCGACGGGGGGGACACAACATCCCCGACAGGGGGGCCCTGGCCCCCCCGGTCCTCCCTCTGGCGCCACCCCTGTGTTAGACTAACGACTGAAAATTGTACAGAAGGAGCTTCAGATTCAGTACTTGGATCTCTTTAAGTGACCTAATACAGGTACAGGTAGGTTGGTTTTAATGGAGCAAGAGAGACAGACGCAGTGTGACATTTTAAAAATTCATGAGATTTCATGAGTTTTTAATAATAAAAAAGAAAACAAATCCAAATTTTAAAAAGTTTGTTAGAAGTTTAAAAAAAGTATGTTAAATTAAAAATTTTTTTTAAAGTTTGAAAACTCAATTTAAACTTTGTTAAATTTAACTTTTTTTAAAAAAAAAGTCAGTTAAATTTTAAAAAGTTGTTAAAAGTTTGAAAACTCAGGGAGAACACGTAATAATTCTACTCAATATGAAAAAAAAAGATCCAATTTTAAACTTTGTTTATGAATAATACAGGCTCAAAAGGCAACTTCTTAATCTTTGATGAAAAATCAAGAATTATAAACAAGAGAAAATACTATTCCGAAATTCAATTTGTTGACAAAATTATCTGCTACTACAGAATTTTAAACTAGATTCTATACTATGTCATAACAATAAGAATAAAAGTGTATAATGATTCTGGTAAAATCGGGGCAGATTTTATTTCATTGGTTCTTAATATTTTAAGACAATTTAAAGTTAACACAACTAGCAATTATTGCACTCAAGTTGATAGAAAGAAAGCATTGGCACTGGTACTCAAAGAAATATCTAAATCAAGACTAGAATTTTTGCTGTCAATTACTTAGAATACATAAAATGCAACTAACACTGGGAATATCTGATTTCAGTGAAGGAGGAACTCAATTATAAATTCTAAATTATAAAATGCTTACCTTCAGCACTTTATAATTGTTAAAGAATTAGAAATTTTAAATTAGAAGATGTAGTATACAAGACTTTAAAAGACAATATGCAACAGAGACTCGATACTTGTATGCATTGAAAGTTGCTTTCGATATCAAAATATGAAAGAAAATATCACTGCAATAAAATTGATATGTCACGAGTAACTTCATAACGCCATTACAGGTCTTGCTTGGTTAAAATTTTGAATAACTGATAATTTTCTGAGCCATCAATCATCATTAATTGATAACACACGCAATCTTTGACTAGTAAATTTGGATAACTGCATCATAATGTAGAATAATGGTAGTAGTTTTCAATTAATCTAGTTTATCCAAATAGGCCCACTTAATTCAGATTAACAAACCTCATGCTGAAACAAATCTGTATTTTTTTCTATGATGCCGAATAGTTGCGAATTGGTGTGCGAGAGAAAGAGAAGCAATAAATTTGGTTAATGTCTTCAGGTCACGCATATGCCCTAAAAATGGAGTGAAACCTTATTGGTCTTTAATAAATTTTTGGAATTTTCAAACTTGCCACGAGATGGTTACTATTTTGCTCTCACACGAGCTCTAATTGTTTAAAAATGACTCCTTATTGATAATAAAAATCAAAATCGGTCAACGCCTTCCGATGGAGCATCAACTATGAAATTATGCAAATGAGTCAAGTAAGGGACACTAGTAGAGTTTTCATAGCCGTTCTTTTCAATCTTCTAAACTGCCATCAACCAATGCCCAGCTGAGAGGGAACAATTCATATTTGAATGGCTGTAATTTTTTTCTTTCCCAGGAAAATGAGTTGCGATGATCTTTCTTTTGGAAAAATTAGTTCATTATAGCTCTAGTTGTTAAGTAGTTTAGTTAGGTTAGTTTAAAACCCCCTTTTGAAATCACCAAAGGGCTATTTTCAGGCGGCCCTCATAATTTTGAACCACGGTCAAATCACGAGGGCAACCAAGCAGTAGACACTTTCTTCTCTCGCATCACATCAACGGGAAGTCGATTGATCCTCGAGCTCCTGGTTTTAGCATGCATCAGACCCACATACACAACAGATCTCCTGTGAAATCAGATCTCGAAAAAGGGACTCTCTCGTCCAGAAGCTACGACTCTACCACAAGGCTCATAAATACTTAATTTCCTAATATATATATATTAAGGTCAGTAAACACCATCCGGTTGTACATTCTCCTCAAAGTAGACAAATGATACATGAAATAACTTTATAATATAGGTTCTTTAAGAACCAAATTATTAAACTTACCACAATCTTCACACATTATTTTGTCAGTGAATATCAGCAAGTCAATGCATATGTAAAGCAAAATGTTATGTCTAAATAAAGATAAAAAATCCTCTAATTTTCTTATCTTATTGGTAACTATCTGACACCGAAGACCAGCTTGTTCACTAGGAATACCGATTTTATTTAATTTCACTTGAATCTCTAATGCATAATGTAATATTCATAAAATAATATTCAATAAATAATATATTATTTTAGATTTGATTAAAAAAGATAACTTCATCATTTGCAATAATGCTGAAGTTTTGGACCTCCTGAATACTAACAAAATTTGCAATTTAAATTCATTTGACTTCGAAAATCTGTACACTTATCTGCCACATGATAAATTAATGGAAGTTTGCCTTTTCATGTAAAATGAATTTCTTAACGACTCAATTATTAATAAAACTGACTGGTTCGAAATTTGTAATATCAGCATTAAAGAAAACTATCTTTTTAAAGGCATTAACTATTTAAAAAGTATTTTAGGAATTCCGATAGGTGTTACATTCTCCAGTATTCATTGGCCAATATCTTCTTGCACTTTTTTGAGGATAAAATTATTCGAAATTATCTAATTTACGGCTACAGATGCATAGATGATTTGCTTCTTTTAAATTCTGATAATTTAGAATTAATTATTATCCAAAAGAACTTAAACTTAATAAAACGAACTCTCATCGAAATAAAGGTACCTTTTTAGACATTAAAATTGAGATTACTAAACAAAAAACTTTGATTGGCCTGCATGACAAAAGAGCTGAATTTAACATTTAAGTGTAAAAATCTTTATGATTATCATTCCAATATAGAATCTAGAGTATTAAGAAACGCAATTTTCAGTCAAGCTAACAGAATTAAAAAAATATGCTATAATAGAAACGATTTTTTTATTGGCTTCAAAAGTTTTTTTTAAACTCTTAATGGCAACCACTTCCCTTTTAATATTCACAGCATTAAAGATTTTATCCTTGAAAACCGTCTGGAATATACAATATATATAAAAAAAAATCGCAGTCATTGATGCTTAGATGGAAACTAAGGGCTTTTTTTCTTTAATATGTCTGAATTGGTTTCATTCCCCTACAAGAAATTCCTGTCTCTGTTTAGTGGTCACACAAAGGTTTTTCTCACTGTCAATTTTGATCATAGGGTTAAGTTTTTTATTTATGAATGCTTATTAATAGAGCTTGATGGCTAATATTTTTAATCATCTTATTAGCGTTTTGATGTTTGTGTCATTTCCTTTTGATTATTTGCGTTTATGTACTTTTCTCATTGGTCCTTTGTTTGGGAGTTCGGGCTATGAGAAGCTATGTTTGGCGTAATGCTAGCTTCTTACAGAAAATTTCCCAAATATTATTTTGAATCCATTTCGAATAGTTCTTAGCCCTTGAAAAAGTGGACTAGAATGGTTTCCTTGTTTTGTTTTTAGTTGTATTCGATTCACTCCGAGTTTATTTTTATTTATTTTTGGCTATCTCTGTATGATATTGATTTCCATGTAATATTCATGGCTCTCTTAACATAGTAATATATAAACTTCAAATTGGGATAAACATTTAACCCATGTTTCTTCGCAGCCTAACCAGTGTCTGCCTTGAAATTAAGAAACCTATGAATGCTGATAACTGTCAGGACAAGTCTTCTACAGTACTTTGCCTGTTTCTTGTGGCAGTTACAGCCAAATACCAATTGTCCAGTGGCATTGTTCTATGGTGAAGCATTTTGTTATACTTTTAACCTGTTAGAACCACTGCCATAGCCTAGATATGACACTCTGTGTATTACAAAGTTCCTGGCCACATTCTAACCAACCACAAAAAAAATCGTACATGTAGGTCAGTGGTGTAGTCGAAAAATAAGCAGTGCCAAGACGCTTTAAAAGCAGTACCGGAACACTCTAACTGGGTGACGAAAAGCGCACTGTTTTAAGAATGATTTTACAATTTTTGTTATTCATTTCTCGTAAAAAAAAAGCAGTGACAGAACAGCATTCTGATGCACGCCGGTTCCATTACTCCCCTGATACAGGTCACACGAGTCATAACTGCAATCTCGGGCTTACATGCTGGTTTTGAACACAATGTCATTGCACAATCTAGTGGCTTATTTCAGCTTCCAACACAAGCACATTATTCCATAAGATGTATGCAGTTCTATTTCATCAGAAATTTTAGCTGTAATGCATTCTTTTCTCAAAGATCCTCAATTTATGAACATGAATGTATATGATGGTACGGATGCTTTTTGAAATGAAGGAGCCCACTGCAATGGCCGACACGTAGTTCCATTCTGCAAACTATCTCTATTCCACATCCTGTATTGCCCTGCCATCACATCCTATTACAACTCAGATTGGATTAGATTTTCTGGCGCAAGATCCTGAAATAGAATATGCTGCACCGAAAATGTGGTTCAAATTTATTTAACTGGAGAAAAACAATTATAAAATATATTACAATTCAGATTTTAAGAGAAAAATCATGTTTATTTAAATACAGTGGATGCTGCTTGTAGTGATCACTTTGGGTTAAAGCCAAGATTACATCCAAATGATCACTGCATTCAAAATGCCTTAAAAATTATACAAATCTATAGGCATGCAAGGATAGCAGAAAAAAAAAAAAGACCACATAACATTGTTATTATGTGCTCAATCGGTATAATCAGAACAAGAAAAATGATACAATACCGAATTGAAAAGAAATTCATACCTATTTAATTTTTTAACCCCTTACGAGCTGCATTCTCTTTGCTATAAGATGACCTCTCCTGTTTTGGAAAGGGGCAGTTGTTTTCATTCATCTAAGAAGGACTAGAATACTTATGGGTTCTATGTAATTTTTGTGTCAAATTATAAAGCTAATTAATGTAATAATTTTAGTTTATATTCCAACTCTTCCACCCAACCATCGAAACTGATCACTACAAGCAAAATTCTGATCACTAAACCGGTGGATTTTCGATGTGTTTAGATAAGGGAGATCCATTCCACGTTATTTTGATCAGTACCAACCGACTGTTACATCCCTGATCACTACAAGCAGCCACTACTGTATAGACAATTTACAATCAATTGGGTGTGGTTGATAATACAAGAGGGGAATGAATATGGATGCCTAAGAAAACCCTACTGCAGTCCTTCTCCTAGAATCATTTTCAATTTATTGCATAACTTCACAGCTGATGTCTGAATGCATGGTGTTGAACGATTTTGATAATAGTTTTCTGTTATTCTCAGGCAGTCAAATACTTAACAGCTAGAACCATAATGAAAGATAGTAGCAAGTTTGAAAATTCCAACTGAGAAAAATCAATCAATGTTCACCCATTTTTTTGACAGACTGGAAAACATCAATATATTTTACCGCTTTTTGACACCTCTTTTATATTCTTACTAACTTGCAATATTGCAATTTGAAAAAAAATTCCGCATAGTTTACCATATATGTACACCATACCATATAAGCAGATTAAAGAAGACCCTTTCATATTATCTCTTAAGCAAATGAAAAAATTTTCATTTTGATTTTTTAATTAGGAGAAGAAAAAGTTTTGCATATCAATTCTGCATCTGATAATTAACACAAAAGTACATCCAGAGGAACAAGAGGGGAAAACCCAGCTGTCTAAAACTAACAGGCTCTTCCACAGCAATGCAGTTTCTTTCAATGCGAGTCCATTTTTGTATAGTTTTAAAATTTATTCAAAATTAATTAAAAGTCTCAGTCAGAATCAGTAACCTTCACAAGAAAAGACAACAACAGAAAATACAAAATAACACTCATAAGAATATTTTTAATAATAAAATAAATATAAAAATAATTAAATTACAAAATAAATGTAAATAGCACAGAATTCAAAAATAAGAATTACAATACATAACAACATTTTTAAAAAAGGAATAAAGTTGCATATATTTAGTATTGCACATATTTTATATATTTATGGCACAATAAGATAAAGAGAGCTGCAAACAAACACACAAAAATACAACATCATAAGGTTTTAAAATTTGTAAATTTTAACAACACATCAATCTTTGGTAAAAGTCAACACAAGCTTCTTTTTAGCTTGGTGCATACAAATATATATATATTTATCTAATAAGTGATTTTAAAGGCACAGGTATAAGTTTTATCAAGACAGGAATAGACATATTCAACATCTATATTCTATGCAACTGGAATTAATTATGCATCAAAATGTAAATTCTTTATATTCCAGGCTTTACATTGTGTGCTTCAGACAATATCATAATAATGTTTGTATCATTTACATGAAATATTTCAAAGGCACAAGCTTTAGTGGTGAAAGTTTAAAATCAGCAATCAGTGATGGGATTTTGTAAATGAATTTAACAATTTTTATTCAATGCATATTTTTATCTAGTTCAAAAAAAAGAAAAAAAAATATTCACAAGGTCTAACAGTTATGGGTAAAAATTCTGCATAAAAATAATATTTGATTGGTTTTGGCATAAACTATCATACACTGGAATTTAACTAATAAACAAAAAGTATATTGACTAACAATTTAAATATTAATAATAAATTCCATAACTTTTACACTGTGAGAAAAGAAAAATGTTTCAATTTTCCAGAAATGTCAACAGCTGTTTAGAAAATTCTGCCATTACCATGCCATTTAAAATTTTTTATACAAAATTTATTTTTATTTAACAATTATTACCTGTACATATCATTTGACTTCAGCAAATAGTACAGAATTTATTCTTTTTAAAAATAAAAACATAATTTACTTATCAGACTTATATATTTAAAGGAAAATGATTTAATGTGTAAAAATGAATAAATAATACAAATCAGAATGGCATATTAAATCCTAAGCCTATTATCCGAATACTGATTTATGAACAATGTATTTTATATTTCAAAAAAATATATGACAACAGAATTTGAAAGTAAAAAGTTTTCACAATGCTTTACACATTTTAAGATGTAATAAATACTTTAAAAAATCAATGTATAGAAATATCATAATAATTTGACCTCACAAATTCAAAATGCATGTTATAAAATATTAATTCTGAAACTTTATCAAATATTGCTTACTTTTAAAAATTGATTTAAAAATACTTTTCCATTAATTACTATATAAACTTGTTGAAAATCCATCACAATGTATCAGTATAACTTAAATACAAAAAGAAGGTCAAATTATGCATTGGTCCCTAACTTTTAATGCAACAATTAAAATAATACTCTATTAAACATTGGGAGGTGCTGGTGACTGTGATGATAAGTGCATATTTAAAGCAATTTTATGCACATAAACAATATCAGGACGTTTATCTGGATCAGGATTTATGCAGTCAGCAACTAAACTTCTCAACTGAAAAAAAGAAGTAAAACTTAAATTCAAAGACCTATTTTTCCACCTTTCCTTTTTTTATATATACATATTTTTAAAAGTATGAAAATAGAAAAAAAATGAAAACAATAAAGCACAGAAAGAAAAAGAACCGCAAAAAGATGTTGAGTGAGGGTTAAAATGAATAGGTGCTCCAACAATATTTATTTGCCACATAGATTCTCACATAAAAACCACTGGAAGTGGTCTCCCCACACTTTCTCGTATATGCCCTAACATGGGTGGGGGAAAATCTGCCAAGTGGCAGTAACAAGCGCCATTCCCTAATACAGTTGGGGAAAAATGTGCCAAGTGGTCGCATCTTTTTTTTTCCCATCATAGAATGGTGAAGAAACCGAATATGCAATTTCAACACTTTTTTTTCAATCGATTGAAACCAAAATTAAGAAGAAAACCACATTTAAGATAAGAAGACCAAAGACACATATCAAATTTAATTTCTCTAAGTCATTGCGTTTAGGAGTTATCATGTTCACGAGCATGCAATTATACAGACTAACAGACAGGCAATCCTTTAATGGATTTGGTCCAAAATTTTATATGGACCTACATTCCTGATGATAAAACTGTTTCTCAAATTTTATCTATCTAGCTATTTAAATTTTTGAGTTATCATGTTCATATGAACATGGACAGGCAGACTTCCCAAGGAGGGATTTAGTCCAACATTTGATAGAAATCTACAAATTTTGCGTAAGCCCATATACCAAATTTCGTCCCTCTAGCTCTAACAATTTTTGAGTTATCATGTTCACAGACAGACATAATTCCCAAATTGTGTTTTTCAGACTCGGGGAGGTCTAAAACGTGAAGATTCATCAAAATCGCGAGCTCAAATTTTTTAACAATTACAATACTTTTTCGTTGTATAATTTGTATAAGAGAAAGAAAAAATAATAAAATAATAACAATGTAGAAGGAAGAGTTGGAAGGGAAAATTGACTTATTTTATGCTAAAAAGTCTGTGCACTATTCAAACTTAACAAAAAAGATTACTTTTTGAAGCAGTAACATATCAAACAAATTCAATGAAAATGATCATTGTATTTATAAAACTTATTAATAGTCTTTCAAGTTAAACATTTTGGAAAATTATACGTCAAGATTTATATCCCGCCCAAGTCGAAGCCATGCGGGAAGCAGATGAACTGCCATGAAGTAATCCATTTAGCAAGAAGGTCCCCATAGAAAATTACAGACATCCAAAAGGACAAAGACCGAGAACCATCAGTTGGCTCTTTTACATCAAGATTCTCAGTCTCAAACAGAAAACTGTCGCATACAGTAAAACTAAAGATCTAAACCCATAGGCTTCCTCAAAAAGAGAATTTAGACAAAACAAGCCAAAAGAATAACTTATGAAATAAAAAAAAAAATGTACTACAGAAATAACAAAAATAACTAAATAAATAAATATAAATTAAATAAAGTAAAAAGAAATTAAATAATAAATTAGTAAGGAAAATGTAAGAAATAAATGTCAAAGAAAATGTTTAGGTATCATCTAGTTCTTTTGTCAAGATTTTCTCCTCAATCTGAATGACAGAGTTGCTAACAAGTTAGCAAATTATAAGAACACGTTGTGAAAGATTAGTGAATGATTTTCACAAAGTGCCAAAATAACCAGGTAGTTTGTTTCCACCAATTTCTTTTAAGACTCAACATGATTCTTTTTTTTTTAGTAAGTTGAAATGTAAAGAAATATTTAGTTACATTCTGCTATATAAAATTAATAGAATTTTTAAAAAATGGCTCCAATTTTGATTATGTGAAAGCAATGTTCTATATTTAATGGTTAGAAGATAATTTTCTTCATAACTGCTGTATTAACCATATATTTTATTATTCACGATCAATACTTACATGTATAAGTTAATTTTGTAAATAAAGCTAGATTAATGGATGCTTTTAATAACTATGTTTTATGTATTAATTTTATTTTATTTTAACTTAATGACTTAAGAAAAAATTTTAATAACATTCACAACAGAAGCATTAAACTAATATTTTGAATGAACTAGTTAACAATGATACCTGATTAGAATAGATATCTGAAGGGATAGGAGGATAATCACATTCTTCTATCTTTTTGCACAGGGCATACAAGTTCATTTTTTCTCCATAAAATGGCGATTGTAATGCAGCCATCTGCATAGAAAATATTAATACAATAAATAGTTACATATCAAATTCTTCAGAGGTTTACAGTTTTGCATCAATAAATTACAAATGAACAAGGAAGCAATATCCAGATAAATAAACTTCATATTTTGTAGCAAACTTTAGTAGCTTTATTACTTAAATAGAAAATACTTACTTCATATAAAAGACAACCTAGAGACCAAATATCAGACTTGAAATTATAGCCATGTTCATGTATTCTCTCAGGAGACATATAGTAAGGAGTGCCAACTAGAAAATAATAAATGAGTTTGATAATAATAAATCATGCTGAAAAATTTTAATGAAATTCAAAAGGTTACAAATGCATTATAATTCAAATTATTTAAAATTTCAAGTCTCACTTGAATGATTAAAAAGTATAAAATAATAAGTCAATCATAATAAAACAATACATAGTTACTGAATATCTGTTAGTTACAGACATTCAACTAAAGAAATAATACATATTCCTTCATTTTTCAAGTTTATACAAAACTAATACATAATTTAGCATTGGGAAAGAACAATTTTTGAAATAAATTTTAAAATATTAGCTTAGAGATATTAAAATATTTTTTAAGTTCCAATGTACCATCAAATTTAATTGTTTTAAATAAACATACCAAGAGAGTGAGCAGCAGTGGTTTTAGAACTAAAAAACCTTCCAAGACCTAAATCACCAAGCTTTACAACACCATCTGCAGTGATGAAAACATTGGCAGGTTTGATGTCTGAAAGTACATAATTTTTTTTGTTAATTTATTGTTGTTATTTTACTGAAAGTTTCTTTAAAATAGTAAACTATAATAATCTTATTGTTTTCATACAATGTTTTAAAGATTCATAGCAGCTTGAACCAGCAAAACACTTCTTTGATTAAAAAGAACTGATTTTTCACTTTCAAGATCATTAAGCACTGAAGAAATAGGAAATTAAAATCTATTTCATTTATGACCCAGTATTTCTTATAACATCAAAAGAGAGTTTACAAAATACTAAAAAATCTTTAGATTAATTATAATCACCAAAATTCATAATTAGCAATTCAAAGTATATAAAAACCTCCAATACAAATTTTGTATACAGCCATCAATTTCATCTTGTTAGTATGTGAGAAACAAAATCAATGCAATTTATAAAAGTTACCTCTATGCATAACTCGTTTTGAATGCATATGTTCAAGAGCTCCACAAACTTGTACAAAATATTTCCAGATTGTTTTTTCTGGAATTAAACGTTGTTGTTTCTTGAAATACTGTTAAAAAAATTGCATTTTAGATATGATGATAACAAATAGCCTCATAAAAATTACAGAATATTATATAACTCTGGATGCCAAACAAAAAAACAAGGTGAATAATCAGCTAACACTATACAGTATAATAATAGTATATTAATTTGTCTTAATATATAAAACAATGTAAAAAGCAATGTTCTTCAATAGTTGAAGGGAAAAATGATGCAACTTTAAGTAGGTTATGCTAATTTAAGCCTTTATAGCATTATCAGGCCCATTTAAACAACAATATGAATTCATCATAAAATAGCTTGCTAATGACATTTAACTACACATAACACATCATTTATTAAATGGATTAAATCCTGTTGGAATTCCAAGCACCTTTTTTAATTTCAAAAGAAACATATATTTCTTTACAAAACTATTTATTTTAATTAATAATGATACACAGTATTAAATGAGAAAGTGAATGAAACAATTTCATATAAAAAGATTAAAATTATCACAATACTACACACTCGCAAATGAATAGTCAAAAACCAATGTTAATAAATCTAAACACATATCATTAATAGACTAACTATTATTTATAAAGGCCTATTTCAAATGGAAATTTACATGTTCCAAAATTGTATCTTCCTTGTATGAATGAATCAAAGCAATAAAACTGAAAGGGGAAATATTAAAAAGACCACAATGATGGGATACTTTGAATTTCTCTAAATAGCTAACCAAAAAGCTGGTTTCAAATTAATCATACTAGATCTTTAAAATTCAGAAAGCCTGTGATGTGAGCAACTTTACTGCACAGCATGCGAAAGGTTCACATGAAATTACACAATGGAAAATAATTTTCTGTAATTATTAATGTAATAACTAAATATTACATATAAACTCCCAGCAATTATATTCAATTAACAAATTCTAAAATATTAAGATTCAGATAATACTTAACAAGTACCTTGATCATTCTAGAGAGATCACCAGCATCTGCAAGATCCAATACAATATAAAGTTCATTTTCATCAATGAATGAAGCTAAATATTTTATGACATTAGGATGATTCAGTTGCTAGAAGGAAAAAAAGAAAAACTATATAAGTATAAAATAAAGTTTTCATGGTAAAATTCTTGAAAGTTATTAAAAATTTAGATAAGATTTGTCATGAATGAAAATACTTTTAATCACTATCATAAAATGTATCATTGAAATTCAATCTACAAGAAAACTATGATTGAAAACAAAACTTTTTTAAAAGCACGATTTTATAAGTATACTAAAAAGAAATTTTGTTATACAAATAATCTGGAGGTTGCTGATAGAAATACGGTAAGTAAATAGGAATTCTAATCACATTAAAAATACATTTTAAATTATAATGAATAGAATTTTCTTCCTTATGATAACCATTGTGGGCTTAATTTCTTTAGTGTATTGAAGAAAGTGAAAGAGTGAAGTGTTTTCAGTACTTCACACTTTTATGATTTTTGTTTCGATCACCAGATTTTAGATAAAAAAATTATTCACCACTTTTTAGTAGGCACTACACTAATAAAATAAACTTTTTTCTATATAAATAAAAGAGCATTTTAAAAAAAAAATATTTTTATTAATAATTACTTTCTACTTTTTATTCTTCAATATACTTCATAATTTATGATTATAATAATTACAGAATCTTGACAATTTTTTCCCTCAAATTAACTACTAGATGGCATTCTCTCAAATAGAATCGCTATGAGATGGCTCCTCTCATCTTGAATCAAAACTAAAAAAAATTAAATAACTAATTGCTAAATGAGTTCTGAAAATAATAAAATATTGCAGTGTCATCAGGAACACAAACTGTACAGCAGGTTGCGAGTGAAAAATATAATATAAAATTATTTCTTTAGAAACATAAAAGATGCTAAATAAAAGTGCATTAAAAGAAAGTAGTGGGAAACATTCAGAACAAAAAGTAATGATAAATTAAAAAAAGAAACTCATAGAAATATTAAAATATTTGCAATATGAATTCAACTTCATGAACTTAGAAAACAACTTAAGAGATTTGGTATAAAATGACAAAATTAGAAGAAAAAAAAAAATCTGAGATTAGACTATATATCTCTACTAACAATAAAAGAGAAAGTCTGTTGGCAGTGTACAGAAGACTGTACAACTACCAAATTTGGCAGAGATATACTTTGGATGCTGAAGATGTGCAGCTCGGAGCCGTTTTAAAAAAAATTGAATTCAAATTTAAATTACTTAAAAATTAAACCAAATTTGTAGTTTTTTGCCAATAACTTCTGAATGAATTAATTGACAAAGAAAATTTTTATGTCATTTTAAAGAGTTAAAAACTATCTTTCGAATGATACCAGTTTTATTATTGTAGAAAATTTTATCTCTTTTTTTTATAACTTTTTTAAGTCATCGGAATTTTAAGATCGCTGATTGTGAGACTAGAAATTGACGTAAGGGAGGCGGGGTGTAGTAGATGTTTGTGAACGTCATGCTACTACGCTCCGCCTCCATACATATACAAAAAGAATGTTCGGCTGATACAGAGAAGATTAGCATGGCTCCTGTGCAAGGATGACTCGCAAAATCGTGAAGAGTTCCACATTTTTAATGCTTATCTGAGAAATAACTTTAAGCTACAGAGTTTATTCTAAAATTAGACAAAAAATTCTTTGAAAATCTCCCTAATATTAAAAATCACTTCGTGTAAATCGTAAGCGCATCAGATCAATTTTAGATAAATAATTCCTCTCTTTTCAGCATTCATTGCCCCTCCCCCCAATTTTTTTTGCCTATACTCCACAACAACTGCATCAAATGTTCCCTCACATGGACTGGACAGCGCAGGCGGTTAGACATCTTTCACCCACCCTTTCACCCCGAGTTCAAATCTGGCTTGAGTTTTGCCTTCGTCAGAATCAACAAATAATTCGTCAGCTTCTCTCCCTGTTTTTTTGCATACCTAAAAGGGAACATTAGATTTAGATTCTTCCAATACTCTCATTTAACTTTTGCTTATTTTATTTTTAAAATGTTCCTCAAATTTTACAAAATGTTTCTATCCATTCGGAATGCTTACTCTTAATTAGCAATCTTGGCGTGGTACACTGTTGAATGGTGATGTGTGCTTTTATATTTTACTGTGCCCTGGAGAGAGAATAACTATTATCCAAACGTATGACTGTTATAGTTCATTTTTTTATTAATTGCTATTATTTGGCAATTTGTGTTTTTATAGTTTATAGCTATTCAATTTCTCAGTGTGTGTTTGTTGTTTTGTTATGCACAGAATTATTATTCAAGAATTGGGATTTTTTTTCAAGCATTTCCATTCAATAATTTTTTTTTATTTATAAATGGTTGTTTGTATTGACTAAATTTAAATGATTATCATGAATTTAGTTTTACATTTCATAAAATGTAGTCAATTCTCTCTTTTTTTTTACAAGAAAAAACTTGAGTTATTTTGACTTTTAATATGTAAATTATTTTTAGCTGAGAAATTTGTATTTCAAATTTTTCATTACTTATTAAAATCTTTTCCATTTTTAAAGAATCTTTTTATTTATCATTTTTTACAGTTAAATATAAGGGATTAACTCAAAGTTCATCACATGCAAAAACATCCGGTACATTTTCGTTTTGTGTATAAAGAATTTAAACTCAGTTATACTAATTAACCTGTTCTCTGTTTGTGTTTTTAAATTCATTTCTTTGTCCTTATTACAATTATTGCTATCACCTTACAAAAATTGAAATGCTTAAAATGTCAGCCTTAATTACCTTATTACCTTTAATACAAGATTGGCAAACCAGCTGGTCGCCATAGGTAGCTAGTTCCAAATATAAATGAAATTATTCTTTTCTTTGTTGTAACTTTATTTAGAAAAGCCACTTTTTTTCCAATTCAAAATATATCAATTTTTTTTCAAACCATTTTCTCTCAAAATGGCACATAAAATCCTAACTTCAAAAAAAAAATCCAACAAATAATATGTAAATTTAAGCCCAAATTATCACGCTACATTTAATTAGCATCCTGAATTACTTTTTAAATATTTATTAGGGCATGTTTACTTGAACATGGGCGATTTTTAAGAAGATGGGACGTATTTGTGTACTCCAAATGAGGGACATACGAGGATAAAAAAGCAGTTACCTGAAGTAAATTAATTTCCTTCATGCAATCTAATCTTGCTTTAGAATCCATCATTTCATATATCTGTACAGGAGGAAAAACCCATGAGAGAAATGCACAGTAAAAAAAATCATGATATAGCAGTGTTTACATACTCTTAGCTATAAAAGTGACTACTCATATTTTTAAAGATAACTTACTTGAACTTTCTTTAAAGCAACATATTTTCCATCAAGCTTACACTTAGCTTTAAAAACCACACTAAATTGTCCTTTCCCAATCTTCTTTTCAATTTCAAAATTTGATAGCATTCCATATATTGAATCATTTGTAGTTAGTTTAGATATTTCATCCTCAAGCTCAGTCATTCTGCCTTACCAAAGAGTTCTAAATAAAAAAATTAATAAATTAGCAGCAAGTATATATTTTAGAACACTGAAAAATATATTCATAATTTCAAAATAAATACTTAACAGGGTGCATAGACAGATATTGCTGCAAAAATTAAGCCCTTTTTATGCACCTTAGCCAAAAAAATTAAGCACCTTTGTACAGGCATGCATACATAGACCCACGTATTTTCTAAGCATAGGATGTTTTCTGTTTCATAATAATGCATACTTTTTATTGAAAAATTTACAAAATATATATTTTAAATATGTATTTTAAAGAAATTTATTTCTGTATTTGCACAATGTCTTCTATTGTAAAATAAAGGATGTTTTTTTGGTTTCCCAAAATAATAATAATAATTAAAATTACCATCACCAAAAATTAAGTCAACCTTTATAAGATTAACAATAAAAATCTGTGACCCTTTTCAACATTCCAGTATTTCAATATACAGCGGTGCCCATCGTTGAAGAAAGAGAGAGCGGAAAACAAAAAAGGCCATTAATAGTCCAGTCAACGAAGGGTTTGAAAAAAACATTAAATCATATAGTGTTGAAAATTGGTACACATGTTTGTGAGGGACTCCTGATCAACATACTAAAAGTCCCCAGTTATGAGGGCAGAGCTCGTGCTACCATCTTGGATTTCATTCCCCCTTTTTTAGTTTTTATCGATTCTATTCAGTTTTCAAATTACAATTGATTTAACAAATTAGAGAGCATGCTATTCTCTACAAATACATGTTTTTATTTTTTGTTCAAGCTTTAATAGTTTCCAAGATAATGGATCTCAAAGTTTGCTGCCATCTTGAATTTCATGCCCCTTTTTTTATTTATTATTATCTTGAAAACTATTCAATTTGCAAATTTAATGTAATCAGTAAATTAAAAAGCATAAAATACCATACAAAGGTAAACCTTTATGTTTCTTCTATTTTTAATAATTTCCGAGGTAATGGGTCTCAAAGTTTTCAACCCTCTTAGATTTCACCCCCCCCCCTTTTTTTACATTTTTCTTAAATATCTCAGAAACTATTAAAACTAGAAGAAAAATAAAAGCATGTATTTGTAGAGAATTTTTACGATCATTAATTTGTTGTA
This sequence comes from Araneus ventricosus, assembly GCA_013235015.1. NCBI lineage: Eukaryota > Metazoa > Arthropoda > Arachnida > Araneae > Araneidae > Araneus > Araneus ventricosus. The sequence goes on from BGPR01002891.1 coordinate 41,004, forward strand.
TTACTTGTAACTGAAAATTGAGCAGTTTTTGAGATATTTATGAAAAACTAAAAAGGAAGAGGATGAAATTCAAGATGGTGATAAAGTTTGAGACTCATTATCTTGGAAACTATTAATGTTAGAAGCAGGGTTGCGGTGATTTAAATCAGTTGATTAAAATCACTGATTTAAATCGCGATTTAAATCAACTGATTTTTTTAAAAAAAATCACTGATTTAAATCACTTTATTTTAAATATCAAGTTAATCTGCTTTAATGAAATAAAATTGTTCATGTATCTTTAAATAGTGATTTTAAAATATTTTTAAATATATATTTAAAGAAAGAATATATAGAACATTTAAAAAAATATTTCATTGACTTGATGTAACTAAAGTACTTTTCATATCTTTATTTTTGAGAACGGAAGCAAATTAGATTTTAACGCTTTGCGGAGCAAAACAATAAATTTTTTGAAATATGATGAGAAAACATCATGAATGGGTTTAGTTTATTGTCTAGACATAGAATCTACAAAAAAAGTTTTTAAAAAACTTGCTTCATTCCGTGTGTGTGTGTGGGGGGTCGTCCCCCTTTCGGGTCACCTCCTCATGAGAACCCCCTTAGATGCAGCCACCTTGATACGCTCGAAAATTATTGTTGAATCTTACAGAAAATTATAAATTAAAACTTCAAGACTATTGGAGTAAAATTTTCGAGTTACTTTGCTAAAATTGTTAAACATCCAGAACTGAAAAATTTCTTATCTCCGAGTCAAGGAATTTTCCCAAACTTTATCTGTAATAATTCCTATTCTGAAACAAAATTTCATAAGATTGCTCTATACATTCTAAAAGGAGTACTATTAGCCCTATCCTAAACCTATTATTTTTCATTTATAGTTGAATTTAACGGTTCAGAAACTTCGCAGCAAAGGGTTAAATAAATCTCTAATGAGCAACACAATAAAATGCAAAGTATGAGATACTCCTTCTTTTATAAAATAAAATAAATATTGTGAAAGGATCATGTTCACAAAGAAAGAACATAGCAAAATGCAGTGAGTTTCATTTTAATATCGGAGAAATCTAGATAGTGTTGTGACAACAAAGTTTTTATATTGCAATAATGTTCAAAGGTAAGATAATTAAGTAATGCATATAAATGCTTCAAAAGATATACAAACATCTACATAGTGCAATTTAAACTATGATCTATACTTATGAAAGGCAATGTTTGTGAGCATGTGCGCAATGTCCAGACGAATCTATCACACTTACAGTCATGAAATTTGGTGCACAGGTAGTCCTGATGGTGACTCAATGCACCTTGAAGCCTGAATTTAAAAATTTTATGTAGAAAATTTTTTATTTAATGTTTTGGGTCAAACAGATTAGGAGTAAAGAAAGCTTCAAAACTTGTGTTTATAATGAAACAAATTAACAGCCGAATGTAAAATTACATAATATTCTAACATACAATAATATATCTGGAGTCAAGAAATGACAATTTTTATAATATTGTTCCTTTTTTCCTTAATAAAATTGTCTTATATTTCAAAAGTATATTATTGTTATATTTTAGTTCACAAATATTTTTTAAATACTTGTTACATTTTTGAATTAAATTTTTTAAATTTGTTTTTTTTTAAAACGAAAGTACAGCTTAATGCCTGGTATGTTGTTATATATATATAATTCTATGACTATAACGCTCATTGTCTAATATACAAATGTTAAATATATATATATATATATATATATATATATATATAGTTTAAAAAAATCATTAAAATCAAAAAAATCTTGATTTTAATCAAAAAAATCCGATTTAAATCAAATAAATCGATTTTTTTGAAAAAAATCAAAAAAATCGACAACCCTGGTTAGAAGTTTTTTGTCTTGACCAAATCAGTTCGACAATAGTTTAGTCCATCTTCTGATGGCAATTTTCCTTTCTTTTTTGAAGTGGGATGAAAAGAACTTTGGAATGAATAGAGGTTAATAGCCTTTGCAGCTGAAAATCCCATAAAACCCCTTAAATCAATCAATAACATTAGAAGAAAAATAAAACCATGCATTTGTAGAGACTTTTTACGGTTGTTAATTTGTTGCATTACTTGTAACTGAAAATTTAATAGTTTTCAAGATATTCTAAAAAGACTAAAAAAGGGAGATGAAATCCAAGATGGTGGCAAATTTTGAGACCCATTATCTCAGAAACTATTAAAGCTAGAACAATGATAAATGCATGTATTCGTAGGGAATTTCAAGCTCTTTAATTTGTTAAATCAATTGTAATTTGAAAACTGAATAGATTTGGAAATATTAAAAAAAAACTAAAAAAGGGGGAAAAATCAAAGATGGCACTGCAAGCTCCCCCCCTCAGGACCAGGACTTTTAGGAGCCCATCACAAACATGTGTACTAACTTGCAGAATTATACGATTTAATAATTTTTTCATGCCCATTTTGGGTCTTTGTTGCCTGGACTATTAGCGTTATCTTAACATGTGTTGACACCCCTGGATCTATATCACCCTAGATTCCTTCTGCAAATTCTTCCCTTTGGTCGACTTTCTTTCTTGATACATCCAGAGTTGTTTTCTTGATACATTAGGTAAACAAAGCGTTATGATTATGCTTTCGATTTATCGTAATCAACGTCTGGGGAAACAAAAAAGAATGTTTTCTTTCCACTTCTCAAGAAAATTAAGCACTTTTCATGATGCTATGCACCCTGTTTAAGTTTCAACACACTAAAAATATTGAATATTATGTAACTCTTCCTCAAAAGGGGAGAGGCAACCTCTAAAAACAAAAATGGTAACTCAATTTTTTCTATTTTTCCTTTGAAGACACGTAGCCAACAGGAGATTTCATTCTTAAATCTTCATCTAAGATCAGTAGCGAATCCAGGGGGGCTGCAGCCCGATATCCATACCCCCCAGAGTAAGACCAGAATTTTTCATTTTATTTAAAATCACTACAGCTGTTTTTTTCTTAAACTACCTTAAAAAAAAAAAAGTGTCATTTCTTCATGGTTCTTGATAGGCTCGAAAATTTCCCCACTTTTGTAGCTATTTCAGTCATATTTGTAGCATTGAAGCGGTCAAAAACATGTTTTCGCTAGTTATTTCACTGTGTTTTTTTATTAAAATTTCGAAGGTAATGTAGTGTTCTTTATGATTCTTATTGTCATACGAGTAAAATCTGTAAAGTTAAAGTGTTTTGGTTTACATAGGCCATAAGATTTGACATTCGTCATGCCGATACAAAAATTTTTATACTTCTGCCACCTCTCCAGACACAAATCCTGGATTCGCTACTATCTAAGATAAACATTGATTGTGATAATTGAAAAAAAAAAAATCAAATGACAATCAATGTTGAAGATTCTAAATACAGTAAGATTGGCAATCATCTTTGGGAGATGATGAAATTTTTACAATAATAAAAAGAGACACTACAGTAGAAATGAAAATTGCTTAGGAGCTCATGCATTATTTTGCAGGAGTTTTTTTCAAACAACATAATGCATGAAGCAGTGAACAAGAAATAAGCATAATGATTTTAACTATTCCAATAGATGGATACAAAATAAAAGAACATTTGTACTGTGTACATTCATTATACTGTATTTCAATAAACTTTTAGAATACAAACATATTAAAAAATAAATTCTTTTTTAAATTCTGAATTAAGCACCCTTATTTATTTATATCACAATATAAAATGACTTCACTGCCTGTTGACATGCTAATAAGTAGGATTACTTCTTTCTAAATTAGAAAAAATACAAAACATTTAATATAATTATGGAAAGACACAGTACACTTCGTAAGTCACAAAGTTGTATCAATAGCCAGCATTTCAGATAAGTTTCACAAACATCTAAATTTTAAAAATATTTTATTTAAGTTATCTAAGGCACTTTCACAAAGAATATTATCAGTGAATATGGTAAAGAATGGCGATATATTATATTTCGATAAATAACGGCCTGATTTCTTTAATACTTATAAAAAGGTTTTAGTTCGTTTTAAACCATATACTTTGAAACAAAAAGATAAGTCTATATTTACGGTAGTTGGCCTGATGAGATATTAATACTGCCCACTGCCAAAATACGTAAAAAAACAAAAGCAACGTGGTAAAGTAGATGAAAAAAATATCTTAAATCTCAGAGAGGGATATTTGTTTATGGAACAGCTTTGATATACGGCACCACTGGTGATATTTTGTAATTTCGGCGACTGTTTTGTTGCACATTGTCCTTTTGCAAACGCGTTCCGGGCAAATTTTTTAAACTTAAAAAAACATCAGCGGCTTCGCTTTCAGCAAAGCGGGAACCTCGTAGCTTCGCTTTTTCATGGGATGAAGAATCTAGTTTATTTTTTAACTTCCGACCTGGAAAATGGGTAAAAAGTCGTCGAAATCACAAAATATCGCCAGTGAGGCCGTATATCAAAGCTGTGCCTTGTTTATTTATATATAACATAAATTAATGAATATAATTTTCTAAAACTTTTAAAAGTACGAAGAACTATCTATTCAAGAAAGAACTTTTTTTTATACCTGAATCTTGATGTTGTTTCTGATGTATGGTTGACTTTTTATTATTGTTTACAATTTTCCTGGTTCCAGTTAAGATTAATTTTTGCTTTTATACATGAATGAAAGTATTACTAACAAAAGGAAAGATTCCGATTTAAAAAAAGCGCTTCTGTTTATCTGTAATGAAAGATTTCTTGACACTCTCAGTAAAAATATTCAAATTTTAGTTTCGTTACTAAACAAATGCATGCTTTCAAATCGCAACTGTAACTTGTCTTTCCGGTTGTCAACAAAGTTTGCCCAACGTGGTAATTTGATGCAAACTTTAAAGTTTTGCATCATTGTTTTTTAACTTAATAAGACCAGGAACGTTTGAAAGCCAGATATCATTGACCATTAATTTTTTTGCTGATTTCAATTATATTTTTACGCAAATATGCCAGATTTAAGTGTTCCTCATGAGAACTCAGGCGAAGTGACAGAACCTCCGAAAAGTGCAGCTCAGTTAAAAAAGGAAGCAAAAAAGAAAGAAAAATTAGAGAAATTTAAGCAAAAGCAAGAAAAAATACAATCTCAAAATGTTGAAAAGACGGTAGTAAGTATTCATAATTCTATACACTAATATTAAGAAAATTAAATTTTTATTAATTATCAAACAAATTTGACCTATATAATTCTATTTTCTTGTGTTTATTAGAATAAGATCATGCAATTTTTCATGAGTTTTTTTACCTTGCACGCAGTCATTTTAGTTGTATTTCTTGACGATTTAAATTTTTTTTTCTACGTTTCATGTTTTTGAAAAACGTCATATAATAATTTTTAATAATACTGGTATATATACATATGTATGTAATGATCTCACTTAATTTTACTTTAAATTCTAATATTATATATTTTAAAATCTTAGTACAATATTAATGTATTCCAAAATTGCTTTTCTTAAACTCCAATTCCATTTTATTTCCCGCACTGGAGGTATATTAAATCTCTCATTTTGGCATATTTATTACTAAAAGAATATTTTAATCGCTTTCACGTGCCCACCGAAAATCATGAAGCGTCTCCTTGGCGCTAGACTTTTTCCTTAAAACGCTTACGTAATTTATTAAAAATAGCCAATATTCCCTTCACTTTGATCACGTGTTATATTGTTATTCCCTTATCTGAGAGAATTAGGGATTTTCTGTACACTTTTACTTAAAACTTCAACTAAGATGTTGGTATGTCCGCCACTCTCCAAAATATTTTTATAATAAAGCAAATTGGTTAACAACTCGGCTGTTTTATGACTGCAACAACAAAAACATTTTATGTATATATTTCTTGTATTATTTATCCAGATAAGACATTTTTTATATAAAATAGAAATATTATATTATTACTTGAAATATGATGAAATGTATAAATGATAATAAATTCAAAACTTTTAAACAAGTCTGCTTCTCTGTGTGTGTGCATACACGTCTGCCACCCTCGTAGACCTTCTGCTACGGAGAGCCACCTTTCCATTGTTGGCATGATGTATGCATTAAATATAAATGATGTCTTTTCAAGTTCTTGTCATGCTCTCTTCCATGTTAGAATATTGAAAATTTCTTTTACGTTTGATTGGCAAGTGTTTTTGTTTATTGGAAAATTATGTTGCTGAAGGTTTTGTGTCTAACAAAAATGGGCTTCATTTGTTTGTCAGTTAATAATACAAAAGCTATAAGATGAACTGATTAGTTAGATTTTAAAAGATAAAGCTGGATGGTTATTTTTAATGATATTTTAATACTAACTGCTATACTCAATGTTGCTGGGAATAAGAGTACTTTTATATCTAATATTTTTTTTATGTAAAAAAATAAGTTTTATAAAAATATTATGATATACAAAATAAACTATTTAATTAATTGCCACAAAATCTTCACTAAAATTTACCTTGTGCTTCATAGTATTTGTGGTAAAAATTTGAAGAAAATCTTTTTAGTAGTGTGGATTGAAATACATCAGTTATACAGAACACTGAAGCTTTCTTGAAAAAGAAAAATGTCTGTTGAAGGAACTTAGACCTATAGACGCAGTGTTGCGTACCTTACCCACTGAGCCAGAGGAACATGTCCTTGAAAGGTGTTTCTAGTTTTTGTTTAACCCCAAATATGGATTCACCATTGGGTTTGGATTTCTATAGCGTACAAACTGTATTTGTACTTCATTTTCAGTTATATAGATGCTTCACAGTGTTTGTGAGCAAAATTAGAAGAAAACCCTTTTAGTTTGATTTCTATGGTGTACAAATTATTTATGTATCTCACTTTTATTTGATTATTGTTTACCTTTCTATTTGTGTCAGCAGAAGATCTTCAACTGTGTATGCACAGTGGAAACATACCTTATAAAAAATTAACTATATGTTCAGCAGCTTCTCTTCTAGATTTCCATATGAAATATTTTTTTTCTTTTAGAAAAAGCCAAAAGAGAAGAAAGAAAAAGAAGTAATAATATATGATAAAAATATAGCTCCTGGTGAAAAGAAAGGTAATTTTAACTTAGTTTGCATAAATAATATGTTACATGAAAATAGATATTTCTTGAGGAAAATGAAATATAACATACCTATTTTGTAGTTGATTTCATTTTTTCCTTGTTGACTTTCTTCAGTCATGCTTTACAGTTTAAATTAGGAGTAAAAAATAAGTTCTGTTCATGAAATAAAAATTGTTGCTCTTCATGAAAAGCGTAAGATGAAATTTTTATACATTTTATTTGAATGTGATACAGATATTCTTAAAAAAAAATTTTAGATGTTTTTTTTTTAATTTTAGAACTTAAATGCTTTATTTGTGCCTTAATTGTGTAAACTTATTGTAAATAATATTTGGTTTATAAATAATTATTACTCTTCAATTGATTTAAAAAAATTCAGAAAACTACTATTACTCTTCTTTGAACATCTAATCATATCCTATACTATATATATTTTTTTTGTTTGTAATATTTTGTTTGTTATGAGAATATGAAAATATAATAATTCAATACTTAATAGTTAGAAGGATTGTGTTTCAGTTCTCAGCCTTTCTGTGCTCAAATTTGTTGATTAAAAAAAAGGTGTGGTAGCTATAATAAGAATAATGAAAAAAAAATCAAATTATACAATTTTCAGAGAAAATACTTGAAACATTTCAGATTCATATATTGCAAATGGATGTTAGCTCATTTGTAACCTAAGGGTAAATTGAATAGTGTTATACTCTGCTGTAATATTATAGTGTCTCTGTCACTTTTTTTCTAGCTAATTAATTGGGGTGGGGACAGGGCTCCCTCTTGGTGATATTGCTTCTGTCAGGGAACATTCTTTTACTCCGTACACGCGGCAGCGTATTCAGCTGGTAGATAAATAAAGATGTGGTAAAAATTTGAGACCAATTTCGTTGCATCCCCCCCCCAACGTACAGCAGGTCGTCTCCCCCCCTTCCGTCGGGCAGAACGTGACCCCCTTTGAGCATATTCTAACGCCACTCCTGTAATTAATATGAGCATTTCTCCATTAAACTGGCCTCTGATTGTGTCCAAAGCTGATTTGTAGCAAATAATTAAATCCACAGAAGAATTTTCGGAATAATATTTTATTAACTATTTGGTGATACTAGTGATAAACATATTCAAAAACTTTCTGCTGAAGAAGTCCTTTGGTTTTCTTTTAGTTTAATTTAGTATACCTTTTTTATTTTCACAATTTAAATATAAGTTTTATAAAGCAGGATTGTTTAATTTATGCTTATCTTTCATATTTTAATTTACTTATTTTTTGTGTCTTTTTCTGTTTAAGATATCTCTGGTTCAATGCCTGATGCATACAGTCCAAAATTTGTTGAAGCTGTATGGTATGCATGGTGGGAGAAATCTGGATTCTTCAAACCAGAATATGGAGTAATTTTTCCACCTTTTTTAAAAAATAATTTATTTTTTTTTTACTTTTTAGTTTCTTTGAAGTGATAGCGATATATTGTTGTAAAATTTTTGAAAACTTTAAAAAAATTATACCTTTAATATGTAACATCTTTTGGGATAAATATATTATATTTTTTGCTATCTATATATTGAACACTAGCTTATAAAGAATTTCACCAGCTAAATTTTATAGAATTTTTAATAGAAAAAATAACCATTTAGTTTTTTTCATTGTGCCTGAATCTTATTTTATAAAATCAAAAGTCTTAAAAGTTTTATCTTTGACTGGTAAAATAACAAATTATATCACAGTCTGAATTATCATTTCTTTTATAAATGTTTAGCATCTGATTTTTGAATCCTAATTGTATTACTTGGTGGAAAATTTGAATATGCTAAAAGTTAAAACCAGATTTAATTAATTAAATTTTTTGGAAGCTAGAAATCATGCCTTTTTTAGTGGATGCTTAATTTTATTATTTATTTATTATATTTAAATTAATTATTGATGAAATATTTATTAACAGTTGAAATTGCATTTTAATCATATTGTTTTATTTATTTTTCTTAAATATGATTAAACTGTGTATGCAGCCATAATAATCTGAATGTTTATTAGTTGTTCTTTTTTCATTTCTGTAATCTTTCCTAGATGTATAGTTGTCAGGCTAGAGTAAATGATACAGATAGTATGCAGTTTTTTTAAAATTAATTTTGTTTCTCACATAAAATTATCATTACTTATAGGGTAGAGATATTACCAGCGTTAGTTGTGAGGATAAGTTTGTCATAGTCATACCTCCTCCAAATGTAACTGGCAGTTTACACGTAGGACATGCCTTGACAAGTGCAATCGAAGATTGCATAACTAGATGGTAGGTTGAATAATCATTACATTTTTGCAGGTCTTACCATTTGATGCGATTGATTTTTGAAATACATCACTAACAGTTATATAAAAATTAATACAATTAAAATTTTGGGAATTACACAATAGAATTTTGTACTTTAGGAATATGTGATAGGTGCTTATGACAAGGTATATTTCCAGTAAAGTTGTTGATTTGTGTCATAAAAATTCTGTATCCAAATGAGTTACTTTATGACCATATTTATTCTTCAAAAAAAAAAAATGAAAGGGTTGATTTTAAATGATATGTTTTAATTGATGTCTGCATTACTTCAATGTACTAATAATTTTTTAGCATGTCTGCATAAAACGAATAGTTTGAAAAGTATTAATAAGAATATTTTCTGTAGGAAATTGTAGTATTTTTTACGTATTATTGTACTTGAAATGCTCACTTTTCTTTAATATATCTTCAATGAAAGGCACCGGATGAAAGGGAAGATGACCTTGTGGAATCCGGGGTGTGATCATGCAGGCATAGCTACACAAGTTGTTGTAGAGAAAAAAATTTGGAAGGAACAACAAAAACGGCGTCATGACTTGGGAAGAGAAAAGTTTATTGAAGAAATCTGGAAATGGAAAGAGCAGTAAGTTTGCAAAGATAAATAAAATATGTAACTTGTATAGAAAAAATATTAAAAATGTTACAAATACAATTTTTTATACTTCTAATATATTTAGATTTGTAAATTTCCAAATCAACTCCTGTATTTTTTACATTTATTACATGTTTTAAGTTACAGTTTTTGAGAAAATTATATAGTTTCTTTAATTATTATTATTAGTTTATATTGTTGAACTATTCAACAGCTACTAATATTATCTAATTAATTTGTATATAACTGTGGAGTTAACTTGTGTGTGAAACAACAGTTTTGCTTAAGAATTATGTATATGTGGGCTGTAAGACTTCAAGAAGAGTGTATTTAATTTAGTTACCATGATCATAAAAAAAAAACAAGACATTAAAATAATCTATTTAATATAATTTCAAAACTTTAAATGATGCGAATTATTTTATTTAGCTTTTGATTTCTATGAAAATACCCTGCAGTTAATAATTGTCAAATAATCAGAGTAATAATAATTCAATAACAGTCAGTGCTATTTTAAAAAAAAAAAATGTCACTGACTGTTATTGAATTAATAATGACCGGATTTAATGCAGAATTCATGGTATTCTTTGGAGAAATAAATTATTAATAATTATAAAGAATTTATTTTTCCAAATAATACCATGAATTCTGCATTAAATTAGTGGAAAATGTTCTTCAGGCGTGAGCTACAACACTGAAATTTGGCTTTTAATAAATGCTGTGTTGAAGGCCTTTCTTAAGTAAAATATTCAAAGCTATAAATTTATCTCATGAATTTTCCTTACATATTTAAAAATATGTATGCCCTCTTTACTTCATTGTATTTTTTAAGAATGCTTGTTTAATGATAGAATTTTAATTTAGGAAAGGTGATCGAATTTATGAACAGCTTAGGTTGATGGGATGTTCAGTAGATTGGGATCGAGCTACTTTTACTATGGATCCTGTAAGCTGAACTTTTTATTATTTTTAACAGTATTTTAAATTATTAGTTCTCAGATGATGACTTAGGTATTTTCTCTGCAAGTTTCTGTTTCTGTGATTAGGAAAACTTCATAAGCTTAAGCCTGTTTTGAATTTGAGTTTCAATAAGAATACTAGCAAAAATTACTATTTTCATCTAAAGTAAAAGCTCATAAAAAAAATTGCTTACTAAAGTGTTAGGGAAACTAAAACATGTAAAATGAACACTGTTTTAGTACACTTTCTAAACAGTATTTCAAATATTCCAGACATCTGAAATATGAACTGTATCTTAAAATTTATGAAAAATCTCATGGTTTGAAAATTAGTAACATTCATTTTATTCATACAGATATTAAAATTGTCGTTGAAAATTGTTAGATATGCATAAATTCAAGCCGAGATTATTTTTTTTTACATGTATTGAATTAGTTTTTAATATGATTTTGTATCAAATGCCACCCTACAAAATTCCTATTTATTCAATTTTGATCAAATCTGTGAAAAAATTCTTCTAATATTTATAATGTTTATAAGAGTTTTCATATTTTAAAATTCAATTAGACATGTAGAGTGTAATAGATATTAATTTGAATTTTGAGATACTTCCTTTAAAAATGATTCCTTTTTTTTTATTTAGAAAATGTCCCGTGCTGTAACTGAAGCATTTGTAAGTTTACATGAAGATGGCTTAATCTATAGAGCTAATCGTCTGGTAAATTGGTCATGCACTTTAAAATCTGCGATATCTGATATTGAGGTTTGTTTTATTCATTTCTGTTTTTATTATTTATATTATTAACATCTAATTTATGAATAATATTTTGATATAATGCTTAGTGTTTTAAATTGATTCATGTAAGAATTTATTAAAAATTTTCATTTTCTGATTACTATAGTATGGTTGTTCTAAAATATATTTTAAAAATGTAGTCTGTCTGTAGTATAGTTTATTATGATTTTAACACATTTTTAATATTTTATTTATAATTAATATTTTTTTATATAAATGGCTAAGGCATCTACTATTTTTAATTTGTAGGTAGATAAGCTTGAGTTACCTGGAAGAACTTTACTTTCTGTACCAGGTCATAAAGACAAAGTTGAATTTGGTGTCTTAGTATCTTTTGCGTATCCTATTGAAGATTCTGGTAACTATAATATTTACAGTATATACAATTGCTTCTATTCAAATTGATGTTTCTTTTTATCATTTACATGATGGGTTTTTTTCCCCACTCATACCTGAAATATAGGGATGAGAACCTGCCTTGTAAGTAAGCAGAGTCTCGCTTCCCGATGGGATATAGTAAATGTGGTGTGGCTCTTAGGGCCCATCTCTGATGATTGGTCGTACCCCTGTAATTGGGGGGAGGTTGTCGCATGCGCTGCTTGTCATGGGGGATATTTTGCTTGAGCCACAGTACTGGTATTTTTGTTGTGGTGGGTGGTCTTGCAGCAAGTCTGGGATGACAAGGCAGGGCCAGGATTCTTCTTTGTGATATGGTAGCTTTTTTTTGTTTAAATTTGTGGCAATGATTGTGCGCAGATTCTAGGTATATTATATAATAGCTGATATACCCAGCCTTACTCGGGATGAAATTAATTTCATGTCCAATATTTTTTATTTATATTTTCATGTCTAATATTTTTTAAAAATGATACATATTGTGTATAGCTGATATACCCGGCGTTTCTCAGGATTAAAATACCTTTGTATAAAATATTATAATACTCAAAATCCTTTTATCGTGTAAAACGTTTTTAATCTATAATGAGAGCATTAATTGAAGCAAATGATTTTTAAAAAACGCTGAAAACTAATTCTCTCCGTAGTATTTGTTAATTTTTTTCACAAATACTGAAGTATTAGAAAGGTTTTAATGGACTTTTTGAAACTTGAAAATAAACCAAATCAATAGTTTTTCCTGGTGTAAATTGTGAATTGTCTGCTTTAAACTTTTCTTTTAATGTTTTCCAGAATTTTTTAAATGTTTTTTGGAAACAGTTCTTTGTAGGTGCATTTTTGTTCATCAACATTAAAATAATATCTCTACAAATTGTGTATAAAATTAATTTTGAAAAATTTATTAAAATGAGAGGGGGAAAAATTATACGAAAATGAAATTAGTGTCACTGAGAAGCTAATTTTTTTTAAAAATATGGTGTAAAATCAGTTTTTGTCAGATAACATTTTCGGAAGATATATTTGGTAAAACGCCAAAATCTTGCTAAATTTTTAATTAACTTTTGGACTTTGAATAGTTGACAGTGACCTTTATCTTGTTTTTGAGACCTCATGTGCATAAAAATATGTACAATAAGCATTCAAAACCACAGCCTCCCAACTACAGAGGTTAAGGCTACAACGACTTACATTAATCCAATGCTTGCCTCTAAACGACATTTCTGGAGCATTCTGCTGTCAAACGTCTATTCCATCTGCTTACAAAAGCTTTATTATCTTTGCCTTTGTTGGAATTTGAGTGATTGACTTATGTTTTCTTTTAGGCATCGTTAAAACACAACTCCGAATCTTGTAATACTCAAAGTTATATATTTTCAATTAAAATATTACTTATTTATTATTTCTTAGGAAATGCAGGTAAAGATGACACATGATTTTAACTGCAGCAATTTTTTAATCTAATTAAATAAGCTTTAGAATTCTTTAAGAACCAATGAAAATATTGACAAACGATATTTGAAAAAAAATTAACAGGAAAAATAATGGTAAAGTAATTACGCCATTGCCCAGCAACTGTGTATCATTAAATTTGCTTTATTTCAAAATCATCTGCGTGTCATCAACTTTTTATTAAATTTTGAAAAATTAATAAAAATTGAAGGAAAAATGTCACAGATATAAAATTGGTATCATTAAAAAGATAAAATTTTGAACTTTAAGATGGTATAAAAATAATTTTAGGGGGGTAATTTGCTCCGAACTTACAGTGGAAAAACGGTTGCGGCTAATTTTTAATTAACTGACTGTTTAATTAACTTTAGCGCTTTGAAAAGTTGACAGGTATCTTTCCATTGTCTTAAATAATAAGTTTACAAAGTTTGGTTGAAATCAATGCCGTGGTTTAGGAGGACATGTGGGACAAACATACATATCCACAATGATTTTTATTTTTATTAAGGTATATATAGAGAGAAAGTAAAGGTGTAATTCCAAAATACAGTAAAGAAGAGGTTTAAATACAGGTATAAATATGAGAAGTGTAGAAAACTAAGCCTTTGAGATTTTCTTCTGAAGAGCATTTACATATTGATTGTATTATTTGTTTCTTTAATTATATACTTTATCACCTGTCTTCTTCAAAACCTGTTATTATTTAATATATATATATATATATAGTGTTCTTCTTTGCACATTTCCCTTCGTCCCTGGAGGTATTTATGACATTTCTTCTTGACATTTTTCTCTTTGTTTAATTGTGAAAAGGTTAATTAAAAATTTTTTTCTGTTTGTAATACAATAAAAACAATTAAACAGAACTTTCTTTAATCTTTTTGGGTGAACTGTTTTCCATTGTTAATAGTAATAAAGGGCAGATTCTTTTATATTGAATTTTCTTTGGTTTTATATTTGTTCTGATTTTGCATTTGTTTGAAAGCATTGCATTATTTTTTCAGTGTTTTCATATTTTAACTGTACCAATAAAAAATTTTCTTTTGAATGCCTTAGATGAAGAAATAGTTGTTGCAACTACCAGAATTGAAACAATGTTAGGAGATTCTGCTGTCGCTGTTCATCCAAATGATTCACGCTATAAACATCTGCATGGAAAATATGTTTTGCATCCTTTTTGCTCAAGAAGAATGCCCATTGTTTGTGATGAATTTGTTGAGATGGAATTTGGAACAGGTAATTTATTAGAGTAATTTTGTTAATGTGTGGGTATGAACGATACTATCAAGAATTATTATTTATAATTCTTTCGAGTAATTGGTTAAGAGAACATTTTTAAAATTTGTATTCATTTTTAGAGTACATAGCATAAAATAGTAATTTGCTCTACTATTTAAAATTAGAACTTTATTTGGTTGTTTGTAACAATGATGAATTTGCAATTTTCTTTTTCTCATATTTTTTGTGGGAAGCAAAGGAAATGATTTTACAAATAAGCCATTTTTAGTTAAAGATAATTTTATAAACCATACCTGTATTTGAATCAAGAATATTCTTTTATCTAAATCCTTTTCGATTTTTGGATAAATTTGAAAGGTTTTAAAAATATTTTCCTTAAAAGTATAGCATTTTTTTTTACTTAATTTTCATTAAGAACATAAGGTATTAATAATGAATTAAACAAAAGTTGACTAATCCACTATTTTTAAACTTAAAATTTAACAATTCAACCTTTAATATTTCTTTCAAGTCCAATGTTGGAAATTCTAATCTTTGTAAAAATAAATATTTAAATTTAATGTTATTTTATGCTTTTTTAAAAAAATTATTGGACTTTGAATAATTAGTTTTGATATTTAAAAATAATCTATTAATTGAAAGATTTTGATGCATGAAAATTGCTGGGGTAATTTAATTTTATGAACTGATAATTTTTAATTAGAACATAAACATTATTCATTTATGTAGGAAGAACTTCTTAAACTACGTATCCTGATCCCAAATGGGTCTATATAGATGAATCTGCTATTTGCGAAACTAATGGAGCATAGTTCTGTCTGATTCTTCAGTATAAATAATAAATAAAAAACTTAGAAAATAATTTTGAATTTAAATTTTTTATTAGAAATTTCCTAATATAAGCAGGGATGAGATTTTTCCGCCTTTTGGCGGATTTCCGCCTTCTGTGTTTTTTTAATAAAATTTTACTCCTTTTCTGCCTTTTTGCTCCTGTTTCGAGGATCCGCGTTTTTTCCGATCTGAACCAGTTTTTCCCGCGAAAAGTGTACTTTTCCTCATGTCTGAGGCAAAAGATAGCTACAGGACTGAAATGGTTTTAAAAAGGAAGGAGAAGTGTGTTACACAACCAAGTACTTTAAACGAAAAGTTGCTGTCAAAAGAGGCAGCAAAGAAGCTATCAACAAAAGCTACAAAATTACAAAGAAATGTCCATTTGAAGAAAATGCACAAGATTTCTTTAAAGAGTAGAGCTCCTTCTTCAAATAAGCATTCAATTAATGAGAATGTCACTGAAAAATCAGTGAAGAAACAAAAAACAAGCGAGCCTTCTGCAAAACGAAGGAATTATCCTTTGACAATCAAAGAAATGTTTGTAAATTCTTTTCTCAGATATGCATTAAAATACTAGTTTTATGCACCTGTTAAATTAGTCAATTTTATTTGTACTTTGTATGGATGGCATTTTCTCCGGATCTTTTTTCATAACTGAAATTTGGAGAATACTATGTTTTAAGAACAATATGTGACACATATTCATTTCTTCCCAAATATTTGAAATGTAATTATTATGAAGTGTGAGAAATTTCATTGTATCTGCAAAATTGGTAAATAATCCCTTTCGCATGCTTTTTTGACGAATTTTTGGGTTTCCTCCTTTTTGCTCTCTGACCAATCTCATCCCTGTATAAGTGTCCAATAAAATTTACTTTTTAACCTTTAATCCTTGAACTAGTTTGCCTGTATGGCATATGGGCATCGCTATTTTCTCTTTTCCTTTTCCAGTTTGCCCTGAATTTTTTATGCGCATAACAATGCTATAAAAATTTTTCAACCATAGCTTGTCCATGCCACTGAAATGCTTTTTATCCAGGTCTATCATTGAAGGTTTTTTTTTATTTTTTATTTATTTTTTTATTTAACCGCCGAATAATAGGAGCATGAATTTACTCAGCCAAAAAATATGCCTTTTTTGTGAACACTTCTGGTAAAAAAAATTAACCCGTTAAGGGGTTAAAATTACATTTGTGCTCTTTATTTTCTTATATACATGTACATTTCATGTTGCAAATTTAAAAAAAGTGTGTAGTAAATGAGAAGAGAGTTTAAGAAACTGATCTGAATTCCCCCATCACCACCAAATGTGATACGAATGAGCTATTTATTGAACGCACATGGGTACCAAGACTAAGATATTCTATTCAATTAAGGCTTAAATTTCTCATGTTTACTCGTAAGATGATAGCAAATTCAACTTTTAAGTTTCTACAGTTAGCATAAATGTTTTTACAATTTGCATTTGTTTTCATAGGTGCTGTAAAAATTACTCCTGCTCATGATCCAAATGATTATGAAGTTGGAATGAGGCGTAACCTTCCTTTTATTAACATTCTTAACGATGATGGAACTTTAAATGACAATTGTGCTGAATTTTCTGTAAGTAAATTATTGTTATAACCTGTTTATAAGGTAAAGTAGTTTTTTTGAAATTTACGAAAAAAAGCATTCAGATTTTAAAATATTGAATTTCCAATGGCTAACTGTTTTTTATTTTCTAAATCTGAGCTCTTTAATTTATGATTAAATTTATTTTATTTGTTGAAGAAAATTTTATTGAATGATTTGCTATTTACTATGAACCCGTTTAATTAGAAATATTTTTAAAAGTAATTTTTGTAATTTGACAATTTTTATTGGTACATAATTGTTCCATGATTAGTAAAATATTACCATATGCATATTTTGTTTTACTTTAAATTTCTAAATTTTAACTCCTTATGTTCAGTAGTAACATAAACACCATGCGATAAACTGCACAACTTATGTCACATACAGCAGGGTGATTGTATTCCAAATTTATTTAGACTTCCCTTTTTTTTTACTTTCTTAAACCTCAATTTCCTAATTTTTTTCAGAGATTCACTACTTATTTCAAATTTTCTTTTAAAGCTAATATATCATTAAAGTTTTATGTTAATAATTAGAGTAAATTAGGTAAAAACCCTGTTGTTTTTAAAACATGCATGTATTTCACATTAACATTCTGAATTATTCGAAATTATGTCAGATTTTTACCTCAGTTAGTTTTTAGGATTTCTGAAGTGAAATCCAGACATGACACATTTCCGCTTTTTCGGCATCGAATTTAATCATTCTTGGGATCGATGCAAATCTGCATTAAAATTTTTGTTAATGTGTGTGGGGGGGTTGCTCACGCAAACAAAAACTGCGCCTTGTGAAAATTTTGCCTATGTCTCTAAAGCGAAAGAGTTTTGAATTCATAAGATATTGCGTAATCCTGCCGAAAGCCGTTCAGCGTCCGAGTTACGTATCGACGTTTTGCCGGACTTTGAGGTCAAAGTTTAGCATTGGGAGGAATTCTTGAAGGTTGTATTCTTTTCTTTCTCGTTTCGTCCAAACGTCTTTCGTTCCATCCAATCAGAATTCATTCCGAATTCTGATTGGATGAAAGAAAATCATCCACGAATTTCTTCCGATCTGAATTTCGTGAGAAAAAAAGATCGTTAGCTCTCCGTGAAGGAAGTCATTTTATTTTCGCTTTCTTTTTTAACATTCTTTTCTTCAATTTTGTTATTTATTTCGATTTCGTTTCTTAACGTTTGCCTATCAACACAGACATGACACATTTGTGCGGATTTCAGCGTTTTCGGCATAGAATTTTTTCATTCTTGGGATCGATGAAAATTTGCATTAAAAGTTTTGGTAATGAGGAGGGGAGGGGGGTGCACTCACAAAAGGCGTGAATAGCACTCAAACAAAAACTGTGCGCCGTGTGCACATTCAAAATGTCAGATTTGATAGATAAAAGATCAGGAAGGATGTTTATTGAAACATATTCTTCCATTTTGAGTGTTAATTACAAAATGATGAGCAAAAAGCAGTCTGCTTTTGAATATTGTAGAAAAAGATATTTTTTTGCGTGATGCTATTAATAGTAACGTGCAAAAATTTAAGGTCATCAGGCAAATGGTCTAGGAGGAACTTGATATGAGAAAAAAAATAAGAAAACCCCCCAATCAAAGAAAGAGAGCAAAATTTAGAAAATGGAGGAAAATAGCAGACTGAAGCATAAAAGAAAGTTTGAACTGTTGGCTCAAAAAATGAGAAACAATAGTCTTAATGATTATGTATAATCAAAAATGTTTTTACATGGCCATATTTTTTAGTGAGATAATTTTTACCATAGTTTTTATTTTAACAAAACTTTATACGTAATTCATTTTTCACCCAGTAATTTTCTTTTAAATAATAATTCTACAATATTTTTAATATCTCGAGCACTTTGTGTATAAATTTATTAATTTATTGTTCAATTAATCGTACTTATTTTACCTCTCGGTGTTTACGTTTGATACGATTCCGTATTTATGAAGTTCAGCTTTTTTTGTTCCAAGCCTGTGTCATGTCTGGAAATCTCAATTCCCCTGAATACAGATTAAAAAATTGAGTTAAATTTAAAAAAATGAAAATGCTATTATTGAAGACATGCAATTATAATCATATCACAATAGATGAATTATTCAGTTTTTAAATAATTTTGTGTACAATTTGCTAGCAAAAATAACCATTTTTTTTGTAACAAATTTAATATTTTAAATATTTTTTATGAATTTAATATTTTGCTGGATAGTATTTTTGAAAGTTAGTGCTCAAAGTTTACATTTTCACCCTTTAAACTTGGTAACTCTTAAGACAAATGGTTTGTTGTCGTGATCTCTAACAGACACAAACACACAGACATTTGCTTTTATTATAAGTGCAGATGTGACTGAAGTATTTTAAAATTGAATTTTCATAAAATTTGTCCTTCATTTCTCTCTTCCTCTATAATTGTAGTATTTATTGTTGTGTAGGGATTGAAAAGATTTGAAGCTCGAGCTAAAGTCTTAGCTGCATTGAAAGAAAAGAACTTATATAGAGATACCAAAGACAATCCTATGGTTGTTCCAATATGCAGGCAAGTGAAATAATTATTTATTATTTTTTGTCTATGAATTAATTATTTTGATGGCATTCAATATCAAATTAATGTCCCTGCAGAGTGATAGTTTGCATTTATGATTTTCCTCACTGCCTTTAATTAATTTATTAGTATTTATCACATGCTTGTTATCAACAGAACTAAGTTAAAATAATGTCAAAATATATTAAAAAAACACCCCTTTTTCTTTGTTGTTTTAAATAATTTGATGTTGCAAACTTATTTCTTTTGATTTTAGTCGCTCTAAAGACATAGTGGAACCCATGCTTAAAGTTCAGTGGTATGTGAAATGTGAAGGGATGGCACAAAAAGCTATGGAGGTGTGTGTTTTTTCAGAATTTTTTTTAATGTGTAATTTATTTATATTTTGCAACTTATTAGATTCAAAGGCTATCTTATTCAACTAAATATTTCATATTTTTTATAGGCTGTAAAGAATGGAGATTTAAAAATTCTTCCAGATGTTCATATTAAGATATGGAATCGTTGGTTGGAAAATATTCGGTAAGGGTTTTTTGTTGTTCTAGTTGATTTTAAAAGGGTATGGCTTTCAAATAATTAGACAATGAACCATCGTGACTTATTGCTTGAAAGTATTCTTCCCTCATATGTTTCTGTTTTGTTATCCAATTTAGGGACTGGTGCGTTTCCAGGCAGTTGTGGTGGGGACATCGAATTCCTGCTTATTATGTTACTGTTAAAGGTAGAACAGAAGCAGGCGATGCTGTAAGTCGGATTAATTAATTTTTATTTTGTTAAGAATTAGCAATTTATTGAATTACTTATGGATGTGAAATTGAATACTATGAGCACTCAACGGATAAGAAGAAATAATGATATCCTAAGGAAATTCACAAAATAGATTGTATTGAACTTGATGCTTCAGAGGTTGCAAATCTGTACAGAATTTTATAGATATAGCTTATTTCATTCCATTTGTAATCGCTTTGAAACTTTATAAATTTTATTTATGATTTGAGTTGGTGTAGTTTTATTTTATTTTATTCACATTCTATTTACTATCATAAAATTTTTCATTTCAAAAAATTTCTATTTTGCTTTCAAAAGATATGTACTCCTTTTAATTGATATCAGCTGATATGGAGTCCAAAAAATTTGATAATTTCATTGAAAGGAGAAACTAGACTCGTAAATCTATTGAAGTTTTTAATATTTAAAAGTGTTTGAAGCATTTATTAAATAATTTCAATAAATTTATTTTATTATAATAGATGTTATGGAATTAAACTCATTGAAGATGAAAATTGTAAGATATTGAGCTATATTTTTTCCCATTTATAAATGAAATTAGCTTCAACATTTTTGTAGTAATTAGAACGATTAGTGGGAATGATTCATGAATTTGACGGTTATTATTGAGTCCACACAATTTTCATTTTTTCTTTTTTTAAAAAATTATTCATGATGAAAATATATTGTATTTGATGCAGTTTTACAGATTTTTTTTCTTATTATTCCTTTCCTCCTTATTGTAGGAAAGTGAAAATGAGCGATGGGTCAGTGGTAGAAATGAAGATGAAGCACGTGAGAAAGCTGCTAAAAAATTTAATGTTTCTGTTGAAGATGTTAGCTTAAAGCAAGGTCAGGAAACCTGCAACTATATATTTTTATTGTTGTTGCAAAGAGTTTTGCTGTAATGCAAAATTAAAAGTCAGCATTTAAAATTTTTGGTCTGTACTTTTAGATGAGGATGTTTTGGACACTTGGTTTTCATCTGGTCTTTTCCCCTTTTCTATATTCGGCTGGCCTGAGGAAGTAAGTTTTTGAAGTGTGGTCATTTCATTTAATACTATGCTTGTTTATAAATCACACATTTATTTGCATTTTGTCTTTTGTTTCAATTTAATCATGAACAAGGTATTTTATTAGTTAGAAAAGCTAGTTTTGTAACAATATATATATATAAATTGTTTCGACATGCTACGGACAAGAAAGTGTTAATCTGAGAAGTAAACCTTGTTGAAATAATCAGTTGAATGATAATGCAGAAGTGAGTAAAAGTAGAAGGCATTGCATCATAATCAATATAAAAATTATTTTTCTTATTTTACATGTTTGACTGCTTTCAAAATATTGTATAACTACTTAATATAGCAGTAAACTTAATATAGCGATAAATATTTTATATATGGACAGATAATTTAGAATTATATTCAAGCAGCCGTTTCAGCAAGATAATGCTTATCTTATACTAGCCGTTGTACCCGCTGCTCTTCACATGTTTATCTGTTCTATACATACCTGGACCCATGTAAACAAACATAAAATCAGTGAAAAGCTCAGATCCTGCTATTTCGTACATGCGTGGTTGAAACGCAAAGCACAGATTCTGCTGTTTTATGGGTCGAGGTTGGATTTAATTATTTAACTCCCTTTTTTATTTTGAAAGGCGTCGATAAATGTCCTACAGAATGATACAAATATCTCCAATAAACATTTTGTATTTCTCGACTTAACTTATTCACACATACATATGCTTTAAGGGGAGATTTAAAGAGACATGAATTCCGCGCATACGCAAAGCACAGATACTGCTACTCTGCACATGTGTGGATCATGGTAGGAAAATAATTATTAAAATCGCAATTATTAAAATTCCCTTTTTGATTTGATATGCGTTTAATATACTAAAACCTTCCTCGATAAATGCCCTATAAGATTGTACAAATATCTCCAATATCAGTTTAGTATTTCTCGAGTTTTAAGCATTCATATATACAGACGCTTTCAGAGGACTTCATTTTATACTATGTATAGATATAATGGCCTTTTTAATATGCTTTAAAATGACCCCTTATTGTGGTCAACTGCCATTTATGGGAAATTAAAACAGTCACTATTTTTGGGTTACTCCTACAACAAAATTTATCGGCTGGCTGGCTATCCAGTAGCAACATTCTCAGAATATCCTTCTATAAGGTGATCATTATACATCATCTACGCAATATGTTTACACTTAAACTTGTCTGTTTACACTTAAACTTGTCTACATTAAAAATGGTAAGGATTATGGTTGTTATTAATCTCGACAGTTTTCACATTTAATGTATATCATGTAAAATATATTTAGGTGTTTGAAAGTTTTTAAAGAAAAACTTATTGTTTTGTCCTATTTTATAGTATGCTAGACTAAAACAATTGTAAGTAATAATGTTTAAATTGTACTAAGGTAATTTTTGTTATTTTAGACCAAAGATCTGAAAGCATTTTATCCTGGCACACTTTTAGAAACTGGACATGATATCCTGTTTTTTTGGGTAGCTCGTATGGTGATGCTTGGACTTCAACTTATGGGGAAACTACCATTTAAAGAAGTAAATATTGTCACTTGGAAATCACAACAAGGATTTCTTAAAACAATTTAAAGATTTCATAATATATTCAATTTTTTTTATGATTTGCAAAAAATAAAAACAACTTGCTTGCAATTTTACAGGTATTTTTGCATTCCATTGTGAGAGATGCTCATGGTAGAAAAATGAGCAAATCCTTAGGCAATGTTATTGACCCCATTGACATGATCAATGGAATTTCCCTAGAGGTATGTATAAATATTTATCTAATTTCATGCATTTTAAAGTACAATTTTTTAAAAAGATATGTTTCTTTAAATTTAGTTAATCTGGATTTGCAGTTCACAGTTTTCCAAGAGTCTTTATTTGTTATATGCTTTAAGTAGAAATTTGTTATACATTGAAAAGAAAATATATTTCTATTGATATAGATTAAACCACACTTTTAGTATTATTTCATAATTTTCAAAGACTGTGGATGTATTTTGTAGATTTGTTGTTGTTGTTGTTACTGTTGTAGAACTTTGTAAATAAATGTCAGTTTTACTTCTGTTTGTGTATCAATTAGGCTTTACATGCCTCTCTTCTGGAATCTAATCTTGATCCAAAAGAAATTGAGAAGGCTAAACAAGGGCAAAAAGTTGATTTTCCTAATGGAATTCCTGAATGTGGAACAGATGCTTTGCGTTTTGCTCTGTGTGCTTATACTGCTCAAGGTAATTCCTTTTCCTCAATTTCCTTCCCTCTTGGAATAAAATTGTTTTTGAGTATTGTCATTATTTTTATACAAAAAGTATTCAATTATTAGAACTTTGAGCCAAGGAAACATAACCTAATTTTTTAAAAAAAAATTCTTGATAGCTAGCATAAGATACAGAAGATTTCTAAAATGGTCTTATGAATAAAGTTGTATGATTGAATTTGAATACAAATAACATTTATATTGTTAAATTTTATTATAGCTTTTAAAATCATTTTTTATTTCAGTGGTCCTTACAGTGTCATTAGTTGTTGCTAAAAGATTTTATAACATGTTTCAGCATTAAGAAGATCATTAGAAGTGTGACTCTATAGCTTGTTTTACCAGTTAATAATGGACTGATATAATTTTTTCCCCTGAACTTATTTTATTAAACTAGGAATCATTTCCCCCTCCAGCTCTCTTTGCTTCTTTTTAATTTCAATCATATGTAATTTTTATTACAAATTATTTGACATGTGCAATATTCTTACTTTCATTTTTTATATTTCAGGGCGCGATATAAATTTAGACATAAATCGTGTTGAAGGGTATCGACACTTCTGTAACAAACTGTGGAATGCTACCAAGTTTGCTCTTATGTATCTTGGTTCAGATTTTAAACCTAATCCTGAATTTCAGGTATAAAATATTTTGTACTTTTTAAGAAGTATTTACAATGTAAGTTTAAGCAACGAATGAATGATGTATGTATAGCATGGATATACGTTTTTGTTGTTCTTTTGTTCAACAATGTTGTTTTTTAAATTTCTGAACAGATATATTTAAACATTATAATGTGTTGTTTATGTTCTTTTATTATTATTCTTTTATGTAAACAATTATAATGTGTTGTTTATTATTATTATTCCTTTTTATTCTAGTTAAGTGGTCATGAAAGCAAAATGGATCTTTGGATTTTGAGTCGCTTATCTTACGCTGTAGAATCTTGCAATACTGGATTTGAAACATATGATTTCCCTGCTGCAACAACAGCCTGCTATGCATTTTGGCTTTATGACTTATGTGATGTTTATTTGGTAATTATTTTTACTTTTTAGTGGATATCTATTTTATGAATTAGATTTTTTAAGTAAACAAGTAACTTATTTATCATAACTTATTGTGGCATTAAATGTTATTTTCTGTATAATTATTGTGATATATTCTTTTTAACATACAGGAATCACTGAAGCCTGTTTTCCAGTCTGGGGATGAGGTATCTATTGCAACTGCTAAGGAAATGCTTTATACTTGCTTAGATGGTGGTCTAAGGCTTCTAAGTCCATTCATGCCATTTGTAACTGAGGAATTATTTCAACGATTACCAAGAAGGCAAAGTGATTCTGTTATAAGTATCACTGTTGCTCGTTACCCAGTCCCAGAAAAGGTGGGTTCCTTGGATTTAGTATTAGACTGTTAAAGAGTATTTGTATCCAATATCTAACCATGCTAACCTTCCTCTTAGGCATATCGTGAAAGCAACAAAGTATGTTGAGTTGCATTTATTTGCTCATTCAAATGAAGTTTACATTCTTTAATTGTTAAAAAAAAATGTGAACAAACCATTCACATAAGAGAATTATAAATTAAATACCATTTGTAGTGAGAAAGATATATAGTAGCAAAGTTAAATAGTTTAGTGTAAAGTATATGCATCCAAGAAAAACAAAAATGTGCCTAATAAATAGCATCTGGATTTATTATTATTATTTTTAGGTTTTGGCTTGTTAAGTGCATTTTTTGACACTGAAATTTGTCAAAATAATTGTTGACAATAATTTAAAATATTGATGCTGTCCAGTGTCATATGATGTCAAATACATCATTTGAGATTTCAATGTGAAATTATATTTGACTCTTTTAATTTTAAAGACATTCCAACAATCAATCATATCGAAGAAAGAATTTAAATATTTGCATTTTAGAAATTATTTCTTATTATAAAAAAAAAAAAATCCTAAAGTGTCTACATATAATTTTGCTGTTCTAATTCTTCTAACTTTTTTTGCTCAGAGTTCTGTTAAGCAGGGTTTAGTGATAAGAATTCATAAGTGATGAAACATAGTTTTTATGTGATCTTCTCAAATTCATATCAGTTATAATGATTTGCAAAATATTACTAACATATCCATTGGTTTTAGATTTCTCTTTTTAAAATATTTTTATTATTCTGAAATGTTTTTAATTATTTTCATTATTTCTTCTAGTTTACTTGGAAAAATAGTGATTTAGAAAAAGCAGTTTCATTTGCTTTAAATATCATTCACAAAGTCAGGTCTTTGAGATCTGATTATAACTTGGCAAAGAATGAAAAGCTTGATTGTAAGTATCATATGATGAATGATAATTATTTTAGCTTGTTATAATGATTTAAAGAGGTTTAAATTTTATAATAAACATTTTTTTTTTCATTTAAAATATCTCATAAATGCAATAAAAAATGTGGAGCATTTGTAATTGTTTGTGTTTAAAGTTAATTATTTTTAAAAATTAATATTCTGTGATATTGTACATATATTTATTTACCCCTGCCTATCAATTAAATATTTCATTGGTCTTGTGATAAAAAAAATATTATACTGTTTTAAAGTGTGTTGATTTTTTTATTTATTTAATTGAATTTTTTATATTTTAAAAATAATTTGGAAAAACCTAAAATTGCCATTTTTTTTTTTAAAGTATGTAACATTTTTAATATTTGAATGATTGTGTTTATACTGTAACTTCATTTGAAACAAATTCAAAAAATATTCTTTTATTTAATGTTGGTGAAAGGTGAATCAGGAATTTTTCAAAAACTAGAATTTCTTATCACTATGAATGTCTTAAGTTTGTGACCATTATGCAATGATTATGATTTTTACTTCTATATCTTAGTAAAGCTTGATTTTCTATTTAATTTTGAAAGTTATTTTGATTAGTATCAAATTGTGTACTTAAATTAACATGATTTTCTCTCTGTCATTTTAAAAATTTCTTTTTGCTTATAAATATAAGTTTTTCTCGTGTGAATTATTTATTAAATAATATTATAATAATAGATCCTATTATTTATTTAGTTCTGCATGGAGAAAAAATAGTATTTATTGCTATTATAAATTCTATTTAATCTTGAATGCAAGACTTAAGTTAATATGATATTACTTTTTAATACCTCTTCATAAAAATGCTTGCCAATAAAAATGTATCGTGTTCATAATAATAGGTGATTGTGTGTGTCATAAGAATTTACCAATAAAAAATTACGGTTCATTGGTTTTTAAGTCAGGCTCATTGATAATCATTGGAAAAAAGTTGAGTATATTTCATAATCTCATAACTTTGCATTAATAAATAAATATTCTATAAAATTATTCAGTTATGTCTTTCTATCTGAATGTTTTCCCGATGGGTGGTGTTAATATCTGGTTTCCTTTTAGTATTCTTGAAATGTGATGATGAAGAGACAAAATCTCAACTTTCTGGTCTACATGAAACAATTTTAACTCTGTCTTCATCTGCTACTATACACGTTGTTGACTCTGAAGGAATTCCTCCTGGATGTGCAATTACAACAATTTCAGAAAACTGTGAAGCGTACTTACTTCTAAAGGTTCAATATATTTACTTTGGTTTTTGAATATTTTTATTTAATTTTGTCCTGTTATGCTGTCATAATATATATATATAAATTTTGTATGCAAATTTAATTCTGCATTAAATATTGATTCATAAAATAATGCTGTGAAAGGATTTTTAAATAGCTGAGAAAGTTATTGCTACACAAATAGTTATTCAAGTCTTGTCAAAATTTTGAATCTAATTAATATTTTCTTCTATTTCCATTTGTTTTCTTGCTTTTCACAAAAAGTTTATATTTTTCATCAGAGGTGAATATGGAGTGATACATATGTTTAAACCAAAAAGAAATTGAAGAATTATTAACAACCTTCCTAATGGAAATCAATGTTTTATTATGAAGATTATAATTCAAAATATTTTAGTGATTTTAGATTTTAAAACTTTCTTTGATTATTGTCTTGCGTTTTCTAAAGGGCCATATTGATATAAACAAGGAGATATCTCGACTAGAGCAGAAAAAGGAAAAATTGGATTCTCAGATTTCCAAATTGAGGCAAGCTACTGAAGTACCAGATTATGAAAGTAAAGTTCCAGCTGCTGTCAGAGAATCTCACGTGGAAAAGGTAAAGAAAGCACTGAGAATTAAAATTTTGTATTTATTATTTTAACGTATGTTTTGGATATTCCAGTCATCTCTAAATTCACACACTTGCAGTCACTAATTTAATTCACTAATTTTGAAAGTTTTAAAAATAAGAATAATACTGAATTCGAAACTCTAATTTAATGAACAAAATTGCATGAACACGAGATTTCTTGGATATGTTACGGATTGTTGCTTTTGTGCACGGCACGAATGAGAAAGAATGCCTACTTAATTTACTTTATTATGAAAAATTTGCTCTTTGTTAATTTTAAAATGTAAGTTCAAGAAGCATTAAATATCCATTACTATTTGCTTTTTGTCAAAATTTATTTTATTAAATTTCAGTATTGGTTCAGTTCAGTTTTAAATATTTATTCAGCGGATCATTGTATTTTCTTTTCAACATTTTTCAAAAAACCAGTTTTAACCAAATGAGATTATAGTTCAAAACAGATATTAAATTATTTATGAGATAGTGATTCTGTATCTTGGATGATTAATGAAAAGATTAAAAATGACTGATCATATAGAACACAACTTTTTTTTTTTTGTGCAAGATTTGTCTTTTCAGCATTTAGTATTTTTCTATAAAATGAAGGCAAGAAATTTCTCAAAAACTCAATGCGAGTTGCTAATTTTATTATAATTAACAAAAATATTTAAAAATTTATTTTGGAATAATGTTGCTTTGAAGAAATAAATGATAATGTGGAAAGGGATTATCTGTTAAATTCTACTGCATATTTTTAACATTGTTGTAACTTATCAGGGAAAATATTAATCCAAAATATGCATTTGCACATTGAAATATTGACTAATGTGAGTTTGGTTTATTGTGAGTTATTGATTTCATATCCATTATTGATTTGTTATGTGTAATTCAGTGAGGCAATTTGATGAAAATAATTTAACAAATGAAATTAAAAGGGCAGGTTACTCTAATAAAAATGCTTCAATTTTTAAATGAATGAATTAAATGTCAATTATAATAATGTAAGAAATTATAATGTATTATAATTCAGTCAATTATAATAAGAATGAAAAGAGATAATTTTCTTTCACTTTATTTATATTTAAACCTCAGTCATGCATCCAAGTATGTTAGTTACTTATGTGAAGAGTTCTAACAGTTTGCTTCATTTTTGGTGCCATAAATGAAACTGGCTTATCTTTTTGTGATCCATTCTTTATTAAATGTCTGCACACGGGAATACTTTATGTAATGATTGGAAAGAAAAAAAAAAAAAAGCTCAGGATTTCAAAATTGCAGTTGATTTTTTTTTTAAATTTATATAATGTATTTTATAAAATTTTCAGTATTCCACATATTTTTAGATTAGTTTAACATTTATTGTTTCTGTTGTAATCACAACCCAAAAATTGCATAACACCTCATATTATTGGATTTTCTTATTTAATTTCTTTATTTATCTTCTGTTTGTGAGAAATGTTATTCATTTTATTCTTGTTATTTTTCTTCATCTTCTTTCTCATAGATTACATTGACAGAAGGAGAACTGAACAAGGTGATACAAGCTATTGGAACTTTGAAAGTCATGGACTCTTAATTCAAGAAATGAATAATATATCTAAAACTTTGCATTCCTCAATAAATTATTTATTGAATCGCATATTGCATTGGCTTAAAAACTGTATTATTTTTTGCTAATTTAAGAAAAATGCACAAAGCTATGAATGTAAATGTGATAACTGTATACCTTATTCGATGGGAAAATATTTTATTTTAGAAAAATGTTAAGGTGTAACCACTTCATTAAAATGTTTGCTTATTTTTAAAAAAATTTAATGTTCGAGATCAGACAAATATATATGCATCTGTATTTCCATATTTTAAAAAACTGAAAAAATAATAAAAAGGAAATAACAGAACTAAAAAAAACCTGACTATGTCAGTGATATGTATATATTTTATTTATTTATTTTAGAATAGTTTATAGATTCTGCTTTTATTTGGGGGGGGGGGGGATAGAGATTTCAATTTCTCCTGTTTGATATGATTTTTCTGAACAACTATTTGAATCTTAAAAGTTTGACACCTCAGCTAATTTTGTAAATATAAAAATAAAAGTGCTTTTATTTGGCAATAAAGATTCTTGGAAGTATGGTATTAAATGTATTTTTCAGCATAAAAAAATTTAAATTTCTCTTGTTGATGGATATATAGTCCCTTACATAAAATTTAAAATAAATCCTGTAATATCTATTTGAAATGTACACTGAATAAATGAAACTCTTCTTATTATTCTAAATGATTGTCAGAAAAAAAAATACTTTTGTTTCTGGAAGTCGTCTCACTTCCTCGATTTATTTTTAAAACCAAGTAAAGAGTTATAAAATGTAATTTGTAAGTAATAAAAATATTTCTTTGTAATAAATGTTTTTGAATTTCATTCTTTTTAATTACCAAATATTTTATAATTGCTTTTGAAGAGTTTGTTAGTTAAATGAACTTCAACTGCAAAAAAAAAAAAAAAAACACCTCACTTTCTTAAAAATAACTTTTTCATGCATATTTCCACAATTCAAGCAAATTAAGTAATTTTATCTGGTAGTATACACAACAAAAAGAATAATATTTTATTGCTTATCTTCTGATGGTAACAGAGACATAAGGTTTTTTCAGTTTTGTACCTTAGTATCTTGTGCATGGTTAAGTCACAGTGGTCTGGTGGCAGATCTCTGAAATCAGAAGATACTACTGATCACAAATGAGAAAATACTAATGCATCGAGTGTCAATTGAATTGCTGTGGCATTTGAATCATTGCAGCATCAGAAACCAGGACAAGTTCTTCTAGTCCCGTTTTTCTAACCCTTTCTAGTTCTCCTGATATTAGTTTGATATAGATCATGCTAATTACAGCTCAAGTGTCATTTTCATCAGCTAATTGCAATTTGTTTACTAAGTATGAATATCATATGAAAAAACGGAAAATTAGGGAATGGAAGAGAAATAATTTATCTTGCAAATAAAACAGTCATTTAGCTTTTATGCTTGTTATATATTTGTATGAAGCAAATTTAGCGTATAGAAATTATTTTTTAGATAGAAGTACAGCAAAGGACATTTTATCACAAAATTGACATCTTTTCGCTGCAAAATAAAGAAAAAAATCCTTTACCCGAAATTTTAAAGGTAGAGATAATGTGAAACTTTGGAAATTAAAATAAAAAGTTTCAATTAGTTAATGAAGCATTTTCATTTTTTGAAGGAAAGGGAAGCAGGCACAATTTACATAAAGTTTTTAGATCAATAGAAATAAAGATAACTTTTATTTCTGTTACCTGTTTATTATACTCTATAAATAAATTAGTGATACAACAACTAAAAAAACTTTATTATTGTTAATATTTCATCTATTTGAGTCATTCAGAAGCCAATGCGGATAAGTCCAGAAAAAAAAAATAAAGAAAAATCATGTTTTTTAATACTATAATTTTTAAAATGTTTGCTTTATTAATTTGATTAGTGAAAGTATATAAAGTCTTCTAATGAAGCAACGAGTGAATTTTTTAATAACTAAAAATAATGTTATTAATTTCATCAAAATTTACAAAAATCAGAAGACATAAAAAAATAGACTTATCCTCTTTGGCTCTGGGCGACTCATTTAACTTAGCACTTTAATTTTTATCTTTTTGAATTCCAAGTTTAAATTATAAAATTCTTATTGACGAAGGATGTACATAGAAATGTTTTTATTTTTTCTACTGATTTTTTAAAATTTAATTTATTTCAGTACCAAAAATTTTGAAACTCTGTATATTTTTGGTCCCTCATACACAGTCTTCAAATTTCCATAATTTTTTGGCACATTTGGGGGGGGGGAATCCGTGCATCAGTACTTAATGAATGAATTATTAATTTTTCCAAACTTCACTTGGTGAAAGCATCACTGCTTTGAATATTTTCTATCTAAAAACAAATGTTTTCTATATTCGCTTTTTTTTTCAATTAATGAGATCATGAATTGTTATACTTATGTGTTATATTGTAGAGAGCAGAAAATTAAGAGCTTAAAAAAATTGATGAAAGAGGAAATTTTTAATTTTGTTAAAAATCTCTATATATAATTCTCTTATGTGGCGACAAAAAAAGGGTCGAATTTTTAATTGCCGTTTGGCAACAGTTCGCAAGTTTGGTTTGTTTACATCTGCGGAAAATCCAAGACAAGGATTTCCCCCCCGAGTTAAATAGTTTGAACAAAATAAGTTTAAGTCTTTCAGTTCCGATTGGGCAAATGAAGGATTGTCTCCTTTACATGTCCTTTTTAGTTAAAAGGTTGAGGAATGGGCTATTTATCTTTAGATGACTCACATTTTCTGAGTTTTAAAAAACATAAGTGAATAAACTACCAAGAGAAAAATGTTGTACCTTTCTTGACTAAATTGAAACTGGAGTGACTATACATGTGGGGAATCTTTCTGAGCAACATAATATGAATAAACTTAGGTTCTTATCAATTTTAAAAAGATAAAAATACATAATTGTTATGGTTTCAATTTTGAATAGTTAATATGAGCATGTTTCAAGCCACGTTTCTCTTTAAATGGTCCTTTTTTAGGTAAAAGGTTGTAAAATGGGTTATATCATCTCTTGACAACTTCTGAGGTTTAACACATAAATAACTGCCCCGAGAGAAAAGTTAATAATAAATAAAAAGCAAATAAAATAAATAAAAGTTAAAATAAATAATTGGAGTGAGTGTGGGGAATCTTTTCTCAGCAACATTTCATTGAAAATAGGACATATTTACAATTTTGGTGTAATGAAGTTAGGGCAAATAAAACTGCTGAAGATATTGTCAATTGTGTACGGAAACAAGTTTTAAATGACTAATTTTTGATTGACGCAAATAATTGATTTTTAAACATCTTAGAATTATATATATTAGCATTGAGATTTCTTTCTAACATTTACATACTCTGGCTACCAGAAGATTTTAATTTTAGTAATTGATGAAAAATTAATTTCAGGAGTTCATGCAATATTAAATTTACTTTCAGTAATTAATGTATTTATAATTTCTATTTATATACTTATAGTAATTAATGTATTTATAATTTCATATTACTAGCAGAAATAACTGTATGGCGAGCGAACTGGGATCACGTAGTGATCCCAAAAAAATCACAAAGTGATTCTTGGGGGTTGGGGAGCGAAGCGAGAAGGGGGTGTAACCCCCAGTAGAAGAAATTTAATTAAAGTCAAAAATCCATTAGACAACGAATAAACTACACTGAATGTTTTAAAATTAATTGGCTTCAAAAGTGCATAGCAGTAAAAAGAAAAAAAATCAATTTTTTTATGAGATCACAATATTTCTTCCATTTGAAACTCGGCAGATACTTTTATTGGAAGAGTTTCTTTACAAATATTATGCTTATTTTCCATAGTTTTAATAAATCATTATAGTAAACTTGAGATGAATGTTTTATCATGAGTTACTACTAATATGCTACAATATTTGAATCATGGTTTTTTATCCTTCCAGTAATTGTGGACTTGCAGGATTTGTACACAATGTAGAGGTTGTATAGACTAGTAGGAAAATCACTTCATAACTGAAAAATTGTCGAAAGTAGACAAAAGTACTTGGGTACCAAGCCATCGTTATAATTTACAATGAAAATTGAAAGCAAGATTAATATTAATTTTTTCAGTTTTATTGATGTAATTTTAGGAAGCGTCCTCTCGTCTTTTTAAATTGAACTTCAAATGTCTAAGCACTTCTTGAGCTTCATGTACGGAACAAAATTCCAAGTATTTAGTCAAAAAAGTATTCAATTAATTCTGATTATTCACATTCTATGAACCTTTAAAAGTCAAATACTTTAACCAATTTGTAAAATGACGATTTTACAAATTGGTTAAAGTATTTGATTTTTTGTATTTATTCTTGGAAATTTTCCTGACAACCACATCCATTTCTTTCCGAAACAATCCTGCTCATTGTAGAACTCCCAGCAAGCAGTTGCAGTTTGGTGAAATCTGGCTTTTGCGCCATAAAACCTCTATCAACTCAACCCACCAATAAATTATAATGAAATGTAAATCATGGTACTGAAAATATCAACGAAAATTATTGCATGATGTAGGCATTGCCTAGAATGTTTTCCTATGTTAGTATCTTCACTTCATGAACTTGTTCACCTGTTTCTCCTCTTCAAGAATGTAATTCAGATAATCTCGTGCAGAGTAGAACATACCACTGGAATTCGATATGGTTATGTGCATTGGCGCAGCTAGAGCAGGGCGGTCCGCCTCGGGTTGCAAAATCAGACATGTAGGAAAACAATTTTATAACTAAGATCAGAGGCAATAGCTCAATCATTGTATACAAAAAAACTAATGTAACGGATTGGTATTTTTCGCCTTTTGTCGGTAAATTGCCGATATGTGAAAGAAAGCCTAGTGGTGGGCGCGTGATTTCGCAACCTGTCTGCAGAGATCGAGGGCGTCAAACGACGAATTGCGCTACTAATAAGAAATATACATACATTAAACATGCGAAAAAACTGGGGATTTCTTAAAAATATTTTGTCTCCCCAAATATAGGTGCTATTTTTACGAAAATTTATGTAAGAATTGCGCCCAGCGAACAAAACCATTGATGAAAGTCACAAATCATTATCGGCTTTCTGTGCAAATGGTGCGAGCCCAAATCATTTTCACTTTCTGGCTCTTCTCCTAGAAGGCCTCGTAACTGAATCTTCACTGTAAAGCACAAGTTCCTACGATTGTGCGTCTCACAATTTTCCACAACTAATTTTCAACCATTGCACCCGTATTAACTAATTTTGATGCATTTTACGAATTATACTTAACTTTCGGTCACAAGTGTATCGGACGTTGTTAACAGCGAAATGAATGTTCCTAGAACATGTGGCAAGGAGACAACTAGAGAAAATGTTCCTTTAAGCAATGCTGAGGAATATTTAAGACAAGTGATATTTATATCTTTAGTTGATTATTTCACTTCAGGACTTTAGTCAAGGTCCAACCTAGAATTTTATCTCTGGAAGGCAATACCATTGAAGAATGCAATGCACAACGGCAATGATATTCATGCAACTTTGAAGTGCAACGGGTATTTTAAAAGGTCGGAGTTTAAATTAAAATCAGAATTCAAAATATGGCGAGCAAAATGGTAAAGTGGTTAGGTTGACATATTTTGTAAGAAAAAGTCAAAGATTGGCGATTCTCTTGTGGAGAACAAAACTTTGAGTTAAAAAATGAAACAATTTTAGTTGAAAATATAGCATTTTCTTCAAGTTAAAAATACGAAAAATATATTTTTCTCAGTATCCATCAGGGATTCTTAGGTCCGCCCTTGTATATATTTAAATTTTAAATAAACTATATTTAATTAATTCGAAATTAATAATTCAATTAAGTAATTTTTCATTTTTAAGATTTAAAAACACGGAAAAAAATTTCCGCAGTAACCCCCCACACACACACCACAACAAAATCCTAGATCTGTCCTTGCACGTGCATAATAGGCGAGAGCCGCCGATTCGATGAGTTGCATGTCTTTATCAAAAATTTTGATTCCACCTGTAGATGTTATCCCTTTCTTTCCTGAAAAGTGTAGGTTCAAGAGATGGAATTATTTGAAGAATTTAGATTTTTATTTAAACAGCGCGTTTTATAAGCAAAATAAAATAGTCTTGTAAATTATAAAACCATCACGAATTTTCTAAGCTTTGGTGATCTGTTGCTTGCTCATGAAATTGTTTCTTCATTACGAATTCACTTTGGGACTCCTTTCTAAAGATAGTACGCTGAGCAGGGAAATATCGACTTATAATTGGGGAAACCGCGTCATTTGCTTTTGCCTATTCGTTCGTGCAGTAATTAGAGAAATTATGAAATTATATCATCTGCTAAACGTATTTCTGATGGTTGAATCGTGAATATTGAATTTTACGAACAATCTGGAATCGACTGCACATGAAAAACTTAACCAGTACCATCAATAATCACCTCGTTCACAAAATTTGATCTAGGTCGTTTGCCCCTTTTTCCTACATTCAGGAATTTAGCCCATGCATTTAACAATAGTTCAATAGATTTTTATCCAATTGGAAAATCGCAATTTCGTTGTTCATAGACTTAAATTTAGAAAAATGTGAAATGGTTTAAAATACCTAAATATCAAAAGTCTAATAATTTATTTCGAGAATCGAAACGAGAATATATTTACCAAATATGTCAGTTGGGAATTTAAAATAAATTTATATGTATAGGGATTGGTTATCGATGACAGCTTGTTAACAGCATCGAAGTTTGTAGATTGTAAATGAATGATTGAATTGATGCAAAAATGTTTTTTTTTGTTTGCGATAATAGGATCCGAATGTATGTAAAGTAATTTTTAAAATTTCGAAAAATCCTTTCTTAGTGAGCGCCTACTACCGAAGAAGCAACAGGCTGCCAAATTTCAAGTCCGAGTGGTTTGGGAGATTTCGTGATGAGCGAGTCATGGTATTTGCCTTTTATATATAAAGATCTAAATTTCTATCGCATTCCCACTTGTAGACAGAGCAAGTACGTAAGATGTCATCCCACACGTCGAGAACCGATATCATTGTATAAAAAAATATTCAAATAACGCACCCTGCTTGTATAGAACAAAGATTTTCATACAAAAAGGGTCTTGCTATGCTTTGTTCAGTTTAAAAAAGAGTAACAAAAAGACGAGACATTTCAAAAATTAACATTTAATGTACACTTAGAATACATTTTTCACGCACAACATCGATTTAATAGAACTATTCTAAGGCACTTTGCATTAAATGCAACTTGGTATTCTATGAATAATAGATATAAAAATTTTGTTTAGTCAAATAAAATAGACATCTCTTGTGCATCATGGAATGAAAATCTTATTAAAACGATATTTTACAAACAATCTTTAAAAAATTCGTTTTGTACTGTTATTTTGATATAAAAACAGGGAAAAGAGTTCAACTATAGATTTAAACTTTGTTCAAAAGATTCTTTTCATAAAATAGGAATTCGCTTTTTTTTTCCCGGTGAAACATTTTATACAATCACTTGGCAGTGAAACATTTTAAAAACAGTTTTCAAAACATTAAACCTGTAACATTCAGTAAATACAAATACGTTCTACATTCTAAATATAATTTCAGATTTACAGCTGAAAAAAAAATCATGGAATATCATTTTCAAATTACATATAAACGTTTACAAATATTTTTTTTACTCCTTTAGACAGATGGTACGAATCATTACATCTGCTACAGCATATGGATCGCAGTTAGAAGATGGTCGTCGATCTTCCAAGTAACCCATTTTCTTTTCAGCCACTTGGCGAGGAATACGAATACTTGCTCCTCTGTTGGCGACACCGGCGGAGAAGTCGTGGATACTGGAAGTTTCGTGAAGGCCAGTTAGCCTCCTTTCGTTGTCCTTGCCTTGTTTAGGATCGTAGGCTTGGATGTGGCGAATATGTTGTTTGGAAAGTCTTTCGATGGCTTCTTCGATGTACCTTTAGAAGCAAAATATTGATGTTAAATTTAGACTCGACAAATCTCACTACTTCCAAATAAAATGACAAATAACAATAAATTGACTTGAAGAGAAGAGCAATGTTAATTAACTTTCCTTAATTATTGTCAATGGTTTTATATACAGTGGATCTTTAAATCACTAAACACAACATTGAAATTAATATTAAAATGTTTTAACAGTCCAACGGTTTCCAAGAGTTAATCGATAAAACAAGCGACTTACTAGGACAAAACTTCCATAACAGGAAGGCGAGTTAGATGCTTATTTCTACATTAAGAAACAAACATTGTGTACTAGACAGTCGAAGGTAGTTAATCTTCTTATACAGACTCCACGAATGTTAAACTAGATTTGGTACAGTACATTACGATAATCAAGCTTTTCTGTAATCATCTTGTAATCTCTCCCTTCAAAACTGAATATTTTATTTTGATATTTAAATTCCCTTTGAATTTTTCCTCCTTATACTACATAAAAATCATCTGTAGTGGTAATTTTTGTAAAGCACTTATCGACGCCATGATGAAACATTTCAGAATCTCTTAAACAGAGACAAACATCGTTTATTATGAAGAAATATTCAACTAGAACAAAGTACGAACCAAGGAATTCAAATATTCGACGATGACGAATGCAAATTTATCCTAAAACCAACTTACACTACCAGAACAGTTACCAGAAAAATTTCAATTTTTGAAGAATATATTAATTATAAGCTGACAAACACTAATACAATGGAAGCAAACATTTAGCAAGTGTATATCATATTGAAATAATTTACAATTAGAGCCATTTTTTTACCATTTGTAGAAAAGCACTATCATTCGTTGTCGATAGATACAAAAACAAAGAATTTATTACCTTGAAGTAAATTACTACACTCAACTCTTTCATTTACATTGACGAAGTATGACGCGTATTATAAAATTCTTGATATTGAAAATCGTAACGATGTCACAATAGCAACTATTTCAAAAAACGTTTAACATTGAAAAATCTCGGAAGTGACTTACTTCAAACCACCGGCCTCTCTCATTTCCTTGGTACTAAAGTTGGTGTGAGCTCCAGCTCCATTCCAGTTTCCAGGCATGGGTTTGGGATCGAAAGACACCACCACTCCGAACTCTTCGGCCACCTGATGAAGAATGAACCTGGACATCCACACTTCGTCCCCGATGGACACTCCCTCGCAGGGACCAACCTGGAACTCCCACTACAGGAAGAGACAGAACAGTTAACCCAATGGAATCTATTTTGAAAAGACAACTCTATGCAAAATAGAACTTTTATTCTTATTTGAACTGGTAATGTTTTAAATTGCTAATTCTTTCGTTGATAAATGTTTAGTATTTCGGGAAAAAAATCATGCCAATTATTCGATTGACAAAATTTTCAAAAGGCCACTTCAGAAAATACTGGAAAGGGAAATTTTAAAAATTTTTGTAAAGAAGTTTTAAAGTTCATAATTTTTTGTAAAGATCAATCGGAAATTAGGCGTAAAGCAGTAAAAAAAAAATTAATTTTTCAATAATTCCATCAATAAATTTTGTACGATAAAAGACAGAAAACATCCCATCAGAAATTTTTCTCGCATAATTTCTGTTGGCAACCGAGGATTTTATTATTCAAGCTTTGCAATGTTGGGTTCTCATATTCGCACCCCTTCTCTTATTTTTATGCAGTTGAGGATTCCCATTTCCTAAAGTTCTTGAATTATCATCCATGAAAAAATAACTATCATCGACTTATTATACCGTTGTTTTAACGGACCGGTGAACAAAACAAACGTTTCCGAGTGAACTTGCATAAATTTAGGAAGTTAATATCCAGATTTTAATGAAGTTACTAGAAATACTCTGAAAATATGACCACTAAAGCATTATAAATTTACACTAATTATAATAT
This sequence comes from Araneus ventricosus, assembly GCA_013235015.1. Classification (NCBI taxonomy): domain Eukaryota; kingdom Metazoa; phylum Arthropoda; class Arachnida; order Araneae; family Araneidae; genus Araneus; species Araneus ventricosus. The sequence goes on from BGPR01002891.1 coordinate 80,548, forward strand.
ACATATAACATCATTATATTTGCGCCAATTATCGAAAAATGCGCTCTATTCGGAGGGAAAGAACTGGTTTTAAAAAGCAAATATGCTTCAAGGAGCATACGGCATTTTTTTCAACTCTGAATAAATTCCACGTACTTGAGCAGGCATAACCTCGGCATTCGTTCCACTGATGTTGATACCAGCATACATGCAAGCTCTGTAATGAGCTTCGACGATATCTCTTCCGTATGCTTTAGTTGCTCCGACACCGCAATAGTAAGGGCCTGGAACAAAACGAAATTAAAATGCTTAATGTTGTGCAGGTACAATAAATAAAAATTGAAACTTATGAAAAGTAATGAATTGGAGGTAAAGAGAATATAATATTCGGTCAAACATTAAGCTTGTCATATTTGTTTTATTAAGTTGGTTCTTTAAGTTAACAGTATTCTAACCGAATTCCCATTTTTTTTAACCCCATGCGTAATGGCGCTGTCTTGTGCCGCAAATGTTTTCTGCATAAATTACATTTATTATCCATTTTTCTTTTTCCAGATTATCTATAGTTTTTTTATACTTTTATAAAATCCAATATTTCACATTTCTTCATCTCAAGTCAAATTGCAATAAAGCATGTTTATACGTTTCTCATTTATACGCCGTTTACATTAATACGTCGTTGAATCACAATCCCGATTCATTGTAATGATAAAGTAGTTCGTTTATACGACGCAAAGCTTCGGTTATACGTAATTTCCTCTCGTTCTAAAATGTAAAATTTCTTCCTTTCTAGCGAGTGAAATGTGATCAAGATACTACTTCGAAATTATTCACAACTGATGAATTAATAGATAAAAAATTGTCTGGTGATAATTTAAGCGATGAAGTTTTTCCACCTTCCTTTAAAGACTCAATGCGCTCCATAGAAAAACTTCCGAATTTATTTCTTTTGTCAAAAGAATAGAGAAAAAAATTCAGGGAACTTTAATACGTTTCATTAATGCTGTAATTAATGCTCACACAATCAACACGTCAGAGGAGATTAAAGATTTTTTTAATTAAACGCCTACCTGGATGTACATAAATCGTACAAGATATGTATAATTAGAACTCGCGATATACAATAATGTTACGATTACCCTCACTTTTAAGATAAAAGTTTAAAATTTAATTATTGATTTCAGCACTTTGTAGCATTATGATAGTACTATCCTAAAAAACTTCAAAATTAATAATTTTAAATGAATTTATAATAGTAGCATTAAATTTGTAATAATAAGCGGTTTAGTAAAATTTCGATTATACGTTTTTCATTTATACGCCGTTTTACTTAAGTTCCTTGAAAAGCGTATAAACGGTGCTTTACTGTTGTATTTATCAAGTTCTTCAATTCAGCATACTTATAAAAAAGAGACGTTCATTTGAGTTCTATATCAAGATATCTCTCATAACATGTGGTCGAAAATGATAGTACTTGTATGTTACGAAATTAAACGTTCGTGATGGGAACCGATAAAAATACTCTAAAAGTATGCGAAATTCCTCTTCACGATTTCTGTCAATAACTTCGGCAATGAACTGAATGAAAAGTAGACTCCTTTACCTTGAGGTCCTGGGAATCCACTCTTGGGCCATCCGAATGGGTGTCCGTCGGTGTCTAGAAGAGTGTATTCCTGCTCGAGTCCAAACCAAGGGATGAACTCTTTGGCCTTCTCCATTGCTTGAACAAGAGAGCATCTTTTGTTGGTATCTATAAATATAACGGGGTCAGTGAGTCTAAAGTCTCCTATGAAATTCAAAACCAATTTCTCGATGTCGTGCAATAACTACCGACTTCCCTTCTATTCTTTATAACGGCGGAATTGTTAGATCTAATTAAATTTTCACGTCTAATCAAGGCAATCTTCAGGAGAGTACATCTGAAGCAGACTGGCCAGGCTGTCAGCTGTCCCGAGAGCATGTTGATGGCAACATTTGGCCTTTGCGAGTAATTAAAGAGGTTGGAATCCAACAGACTTATTGACAAAACGGATCATAACCTTTGAGCTTTATAAAGTAGTCTCCACACTATCAGTTACTCAAGTGTAATGCGAGAGAAACTTTTCAAAGCAAAAAAATTATAAAGACCAGATCAAGAGATTCGTTGGCTGAGAACCTTAAACCTACTTATTACTATACATTGAAAAGAAGTCGTTGGAAGATTTAGGAAGGAGTTTTTAAACCCTTTTGTATCCTGGCATTAATTATTTTCAAACCCCCAATTACGGACAACAGTTTTTACGTTAATGGATAACAAAAGTTGAATAACACCTAGGCACCGGTTATGACTGCCCGATTACATGTCAGACTGACGTACGAAATTCTTACTAAAGTACGAAATATTTCAGGTTATCCTTAAAAAACGATATTATTCCAGCTACATTGAAGCATAACAGATTTCTTCAAAGTACTCAAAACAAAATAGACAAAAGTGGAAAGTCTAACGAAGGTAATATGCATGCACTTTACAGTACTTCATTACTCCAATTGTTTAAAGAATTTTACTTTAGTCGCAGAGTAGGCAGAAAGTACACATCCATTATTTGACTCCGATGGTCACCATGACTGAATGCATAACATTTTTTTTTTACATAATTTAAAAGTTGTAAATACTTCCTTCTTTGTTAATGTTTTGCGCAAGAAACTCTTATTCCAAGATCCCCCTATAAATAGATGCCAAGTACCGATAAACTGAAAGTTCTATTTTGATAATGAATCGTAAAAGCTTATAGAAGTTATTTAACTAATCGCCAAAGAAAACCTAATTTATATTTAATATAATGGAATATGGTTTTGAGGGTAACGATCAAGTAAAATTCTGTGCCTTGCGCCTTGGTGCGACAATAAATTGTGTGGTTCAAAAATTAAGTTATTGTTGTAGCTATTCATGTTTGCCGTTGTTAACATACAAAGAATAAAAAACTACAGAGCCGAGTAATGTGTTTTTCAACTTATTTTTCAAAAATTTTGTGAGATTCCAGAACTCAGAAGAATAAATAAAGAATATAAGAATAAAAATAAAAAAGAATTACGACCTTCCGAATTCAATTATTTTTTAAATTAAATTTTGTGGAATCCATATAACTAAAAGCAGCCAGAAGCAAGTGAATCAAGACTTCCCATTTTGCAATCTGCCACAGCGCATTCATCTGCCAGTAAATAAACTCGACCTAACTTTCCAAATACAAAACTAAACAAACGTGGTTCTATTTTTAATTGAAAAAAAGAAAATAAAAAGGAATCTGACATAGCTTTTGGAGCTGTAACAAAAATTAAAGAAAGAAATTTTTCTAGGTCACCTTGCAGAGAAGAAACTTTCAATCTTTATTTTGCTGAAGATTAACAGCAATTTAGGAAACGAGACAGTTCAACTTGTCAAAAAAAATAATAAATAAATAAATGCAACGTTCAAACGGAACGGAGATGAAACGTTGGCCGCATTTTGGATAACGAAACAACACGGGAAAAGTCGGTTTGCTGTCAACGTGGTGAAAATGCGGCTGTTGTCATGGGAACGGCTGCAGCGGGAAAAAAGGAACGAGCTTCTCTTCCCAGGAAAGTTGGGTCAAGGCCAAGTGCCGATGCCTTAGTGTTGCTTTTGTGTTCGCCTTAATTTTCAATTCGGTGGTGTAATCTGTTACGGAAGTGTTGACACCATTACAGGAGAATGACACCAAAATAGAAAACTGGCCGTTTTCAATTTGATTTTTTAAAAAATTAACAAGCTCAACAAGCTTTAGCAATAACCTCGGTCAGTTCAGGGGTTTGTACATTCGGGGACACATATATATTTAATGTATTGAAAACAATTCTCGATACGCTTCATGGTTAAAGTGACCATTTATTTTTTCCCCCTCAAAATGGGACATTTTTTTTTATTTTTAGGCAATATGTGAATTCAAGAAAACGCATATTTCTTCAGTTTTTATTTATTAATGAAAGGAACAGGAATAAACACGTGAAAATAAATAATTCATGTGATCTTGCATTTTTCTGAAGAACACATTTTTGCATCAGTATTTTTGGTGTCGATTTAAAAAAAAACAACAAAGAATGCAATTCTTGGCAAGATTTCTTAAAAATTTACTTTGGTAATTAACGTTGCTTTATAAATTGCGACTTGCAATTGTGTTTTCTAGCTCGTCCTCAACTTACAAGAAAAAAAAGACCCCTTTTTGCGGGTATATTATTACCCGCAAACATGGAATATTTAATAACTATACGAAAGTTCGTACGATTTAAATTATTGGCGTGAAAGTGTTTCAACAGTTCCACCCAACGATTTTCGATTTAAATATTCCCAGTGTTTCATTCTGTCGCTTCATGCGGGTGTAATGAAGTTAACCAAGTGCAAGATAGGAGGCTTCTGACCAACTTACATATATGTGATACGTATAGCGCATGCTAAATCATTGCCGAGCCACTAGATATTACCGTCGAATTTTTTGATTTTTGGAGCCTTATTGTTTGAAATTGTTATCGTGGATTGCTCTCTTTCTGAAAACGGGACATTTTGGCGTCCCGATGCTGTGCTTGGGGACAACAGGACAGGCTACCAAAAATCGGGACATATGGTCACATTATTCATGGTTTATGTATATAAACGCACAAAAGTTTTATGTGGATAACTTTTTCGGTTTAATGAAACAAATACTCTTCACAAACCATCCCAGAGGATGGTAAGCATTCAGTATTGAAAACAAAATGGGTAGGAGGTGTGTGGATAATTCACAAATACATTTTTTTATAGCGAATTGAATACCGGTTTTACTACACTTTTCTGACCAAGAGAATTTTCTATAATGTGACAACAATAAAACAATCAATTACAATAGCATTATTTCCAAGAACTTGGATTTAATTTTCTTCATAAAAATCCGCTTTCTTTCCATTAATATAATTCAGAGAACAGAGAAAAAATGATAAGTGAAACGAAAAAATGTCGTTAATTTCGTGTCGTAGGCGACATTTTTATAGCATTCCAAACGCATTTAAAGAGAAAAGGATTATTTACCTGTGGGCTTCTTGTTGAACCTGTAGGTTTCGCAGAGGACGAGCTTGTTGTCTCCACCCCTGAATGGATCCCTGTACAGAGCTACCGGGTGCAGGTAGACATCGGAATTGGAACCTTCGGCCTGATACGTGCTGGAACCATCGTAGTCCCAAACGGGAAGGTCTGGAAAGATGCGTTCGAAAGATACATAAAATGTTTATTTCAAAAAAATGGTATACACGTAAATAAACAGTATCTAGCCAACCTTTTGATATTAACCTTGAAAGTTCAAACGAGTTTTGCCGTAAAAATTTTCAGTACATTACAGACTAAACAAAAGCTGTAAATGTTGAACATCTCTACCGATTATTTCAATTGAACCATTAAGGTTATATAAGAAAATCTATACTTACAAAAGACAATGTTTGTGTGTGTGTGTTTGTCTGCGATGTCCAGACGAGTCTATCGCACTTACAGCCATGAAATTTGGCATGCACGTAGTCGTAATGGTGACTGAATGCACCTCGAAGCCGGAATTTTGAAATTTAATCTGTAGAAATTTTTTTATTTAATATTTTGTGTCTTTTGGGGTGATTTTTCGCACTCATTTCTCAACAGCATGGCTTCGAATAATTGTACGAAAAAAATAGATACACCATCGGAAAGAGCAAACGATTATTGTTCTAATGAAGTTTGTTTTGAATTTCCAACGTAATTTACTGAATTGAGAAATTTTTGAAAAATAGTCACTTTTATGGTCATTTTTAAAAAAGATTTCTTTAAATTATCACATCTGACGTTCTAACATCTTTATAATTTTCATTTTTTTTTCAGCCTATAAATGGAACGTTTATGTCGGATTTAAAACAAGAACTGTTAAAATATCTTTTTCCGTTTTTTAAAAATTAATTTTTTCCTGATCGGTTCAAACAGTTTTTTCGTAGCGAGATTTAACAGAGAGAGCTTCTCCGGACCATCCCACAATGCATTGTTGCAACGTGACCTTCTTCGCGGCAGGTGACGTCATTCGCAAAGAAAAATAAGCGGGAATATCAATAATGTGTATTTTTTGTTTTGATTCTGTTTTCGAAACTTTTTCCTGCCATTGTGGGTATTTTTTCCCACCCACTTTTTTGAAGTCCTGATTCCACGGGCAATGCAGTGCGCGTACTGCCAATATGCTTATAAAACAGCAGCAAACCAAACCTTAAATCACTCGGAGGAAAAAAAATGAATGCTTCTATATTTGTTAAAAAGAATATTTAATTCGACAAAGCCAAGATACTCATAAAATTCGGATTTCCAGCAAAAGGAGCATCAAATCCGAATTTTACCAAAAAGAGAAAGCATCGCTTGAGGGATCTACCAATGATGCTACTTTTCTCTTCAGCTGAACTGAAGTACTGATCAAGGTTTCAGAGTTGCAATTCTTTGCATGTGCGTCGAGATGGATGTGCAACGCTACCGCTCTTGTCCTACTTATAAATTGGTAGTAAGGATTCTCTAAAAGTTGTGCGAGCATTGGCTAAAAGTATAGGTTTCGGAAGAAGCAGGTGAAATTATGGTGCAGTTGAATGAGGCAGGATTGTAAGACTGCGAGGGGGGAGGGTTGGTCGGGGGTAAGGTTCTTTTTGAAAAATCGCAGAAAGAAAAGATATAGCAACTGCGCACAGTTGTTGGCAGGGGTGGTTTCATAAAAAATGCCAAAGTCTGATCGGCACAGGGGGATGAGTGAATGAGATCGACGGATTCAGAGGGAGGCCAAAGCCGATCGGAATAAGTCAGCGGAATAAATTCGATCCGTCACAAATTTGGAGTCTCATCAAGGATATTTGAAAACATCTCCTGAACAACAGACTCCGCTCCAGATGTCCTGTGGCATGTTTAGCTGTACTTTCCGGAGTCAACATAGTGAACCAGATACAGATTTGCGACAATCGAATGATAACACAGCCTCACTCCTAATCCTAAAAACTTGAATGCTGGGCGATACATCGGAATGCCGATAACATCCACCGCGATACGCTTCATGAACCGATAGTTGGAGGTTTGTTTCAGCATGAAAATACCAAGGCCCATACTACAATTGTAATCGGACATGTCTTTAAAGAAATCAACTCTCTATCTAGGCTGCTTCGATCGATTGAGCACGAGTATAAACATAAATAGATTATTAAACAAATAATTATTCGTTTTCACTCTCATCCCCGCAAAGACTATTGCTGATCAATGTCCAATTAGGATACCATGTAAATACTGATGACTGAACAAGTATAAAATTGTGCATGTTAAAGCGCATGCGAAAAAACCAAAACGTTTCCACGCAATAAAGTAATGCATTTGTCGGCAAGATGCATTACCTCCATCTAACAAAACCAGTGAAAGTGTCGGCTCCTCGACTTTTGCTATACTTCCACAGAAAGGAGTGTTTTGAGGTTAACTTAGTCGTACAGTGAGAAGAGTCAAGTATGCGTTTTAGACCTCTTTCCGTTGACTGATTGGACCTAAAAATTGATACAAATCTGCAATTTTGGTGTTAAGACCACGTGTCAATTTTCATTTGTCTAGCTTGTTGGGTTTTTGAGTTTTATAGTGTTCACATATACACGAATAATCAAAAAATAAATAAACCAGCAAACAGAATCTGATACAGATCAATTTTGTAGCAAAGACAACACACCAAATTTCAAATCGTCTAGTTCGTTCCGTCTGAGTTATTGTGTTAACATGCACACACGAACATAATTTTCAGATTCGAGAGTTCTAAAACATAGGATTTATGAAAATATGGAGGTTGATTTTTTTTTTAACTTTCTCGTATACAAATAGAAAGTAAAGAGACTGCTGTATATTATTTTATAATCGCAAATTATTGGAAACGCATTCAAAAGTTGAACTTCATTAATTGCTCGTAATTTATACATTACCAAACAACAGGCAGGGGAATAAGTACTTGAAAAGAGATAGCAGGAGTTTAAAATAGCCCAAAGACATGCTGTTGATCCAGACTCGAGAATATTTATCTAGGGCAGGTGGTCAGCTTAACGCTCGTATGCTTAAGACAAGTACAAAACATTTCAAGACCTACGCATATGTCTGGAATGCGAATAACGAAATGCTAATCCGAAACTGAAAGATGGCCATCAACTCTGTATCATATTTTAGATAATAAAATTGCCCCTTAAAGTTGTTTCCTTTCTCAACGAACTAAGCATGTTGGATGCATTATAGTGAATATAGAAAATTTTTTATCAGCTTAGAATAGTTTTATTAAACGTTAGAATTCAAAAGTGTAAATTATCTAAACAAATCTGACGAAAAATTTATTGTAGGAACATAACCAGAGGTGTAGTGGAGCCACACGCCGTTCCAGCACTGCTTTTTACTTTCTCGTATACGAAGTATACAAAGAGAAAGTATTGTAATCGCCAAAAAATTCGAATTTGAGATTTTGACGGATCTCCACGTTTTAGACCTCCCCGAATCCGAAAAACACAATTTTGGAATCATGTCTGTGTGAACACGATATCTCGAAAACTATTAGAGCTACGGGGATGAAATTTGGTATGTGGATTTTAAACATAATTTGTAGGTTTCTATCAAATTTTGGAAACAAATCCGTCTACGGGAAGTCTGCCTGTCTGTCCGCGGTCATGTGAACACTATAACTAAAAAACTTGAATAGCTAGATGGATAAAATTTCGTACACAGTTTTATCATCATGAATGTAGGGCAGTATAAAATTTTGGGCCAAATCCGTCAAAGGGTTGACTGTCTGTCGGTCTGTATAATTTACTTTTGAAGAGAATCCGTTATCTCCACGCGCATGCGTACTGGAATCAATCTTCTGTGCACGCGAAAGGAACGGAATTTCATTATGGAGTAGCGAATTACGTCAGTTTGTCCTTGAGCCGGTAAGAGTGGAAAATCGGTACGCATCTCTTTGAATTCGATTCTTTATTTAGACATTTTTCAATCACTATAATGAAAAACCTGATAGTCATTGGATTCTGGGTAACAAAAGGTTCGAATTTTTTTAGTCGCGCGGGGGAAGGGAAAACGGCACCTTTTTGGGGAAGTATACGAGAAAGTTTAGGGGAGAACACTCCCGCTGGATTTCACGAGAAATAAACAGTAAAAAATTGTGGAAAGTCCCGAAAACAACGCGATTTTTGTCACCCAGGTTAGAGCGTTCCGGTACTGCTGATTTTGCGACTACACCATTGAACGTAATTAAATGATTGGATGCAAGAGGATGAAAAAGTGGCAGTAAAAGTCTTTCATTAAATAAAAACCAAGTAAACAAAAGTCTAACATGCTTTTTTTAGTTCCGAAATTATCCGTTCCGCAAAACTTATTTTCAACACCTTTATTAAACCACATCACGAGAGGCACAATGAATGCGTCGGATATTGAGATAAATTTTCGAAAAGAATTCTACTGCTTGAATGACCAGATTAAATTTCTTTTAGAAATTTGATTTATCAGTCAAAGATAATAGTTAAGGAAGAATGCCAATTTCGAAGATTTCCATTGAATTTTGCAAGAAAAACATTAAGGTTTGGAAATTTGTAATATGAATCGAGAACAACAGAATGCTCTATGGTCTCCCCATTTAATTTGGAAATTCCCACAGAGAACAATTGAAAAATAAACGTAATAGTTTAATAAGCAAGAGAATTTTACAGTAACATTCTAAACTACGCAAATAACTGTTAGCAATATTTGGGATGTTTTATCGATAAATTAAGACCGTTTATTTTAATTTCAAATTTTTTTTAAAGGCAATTAATTCTTCGTTTCGCCATATGTTTGAAATGATAGAAAAAGGTCGTTTCAGATCTCGTTATAAAATGCTGGAATCGTATCTATAATTATTTCTCTTTTATGGCTATGAGTGGTCCATCTGCTAAAATCTGCAATTTTAGCAAATCTATTCAAAATTAAACCCATCTTTCAAGCATGGACTATGGAGATATTCGTGAAAATTCAAGATATATACAGTATCGTAATTACAGGTACTATTACAAGATATATACAGTATCGTTACTGAAAGAACGTGGGTCTATCAAAATTTGAAACGCAAAATTACTTTTTGAAGGAATCATGAATCAGTTTGTACACAAGAGATTCAGTTGAAATTATATTCCCGGCGAACAAGCTGGTCTCGGAAGGCGGCTAGTAATTGAATATTACACACAGTTATCTTACATACAACAAAAGTCCAAAATAGAAGCATAATTATTCATTTTCTAATAGAAATTTCTAAAAATCTAAAATGTTTAGAATGAAGAAATCTATAAAAAACTTTTTCAGTTACAAACACCAGCCGAAGGGAGAAAGTAAAATTTTAGCAATCTGTAGCATGATGAACTGCTTATTAATAGAATTGCCTTATTAGTACTACAACTTAATTTGGATGCAAGACCGAGGAAGATCACGAGGAGGCCGTAACTTGAATCGGAGAAACAACCAAAAATACTTGAAATTGAATACAGTTATTGAAAATTCCTGTAACATCTTTCACGACTTAAATTATACAATTATGAAGTCTATGAACTCAGCAAACAAAGTGGCATTCTTATCAATAATTTTAGAACTTCCCCAGAAAAAAACTTATAAATCTGGTTCATGAAAAACACTCATTTTTTTAAAAACATAAAATGCTTATATTAGATTTTTAAGAAGTTTACATATAGTGAAAAATTGATGCAAAAGAATATTAAATATCGCCAAGTATAGCCTTTTCTACCAAGTTATCAACACAAATTAAAAACTTGCACAATATCCATGAAATAGGTGCACCGACACCTGTTGTTAGGCTTCATCCGCTATAAGGGTGACCTCGGGAAATATTGGATAGTCTCGTATACCTCCAATTTGCAAGATTTAGCAGCTTGGTGTTCCGAATTAGCTTTGTTATTTAGATGGCACTTTCCATTTTTGAGTATGTTACCATTTTGATTCAACTAAAAGTGAAATGACATTCGAAAGGTTATTCACATTTAATTCAACTTTTGTTTTCAACGATAAGGGTTGCAAGGGATTCAATTTTAATTAATTTAGAAAACCGACACGTCGATTCCTGTGTCTGAATCGTCGAAAGATCTTAAGAAGTTAAACATTTCGATGCTTACTCTTTTCGGTCCAAGGCTTACAATAAAACGCAAGTTTAATGATTTAGTAAGACTCGGAAGTCTTAGAATTAAAAAGGTTCTAAACTGCGTTTCAACTAGAAGATAACGAAAACAATTTTTGATTTTCAAAAATGTAAACCACACCGATATAAAAATGAAATTGTCTTCGGATGAATTCATAGCTAAATTCATTACAAATAAGCTGTTGCGTTATCAGAATTTCCTGGCATTTTAATAAATGAATTTAAAAAAAAAAAACTTACCTGCTGGCGTCTTTGGAACAAAATCCACGGTCTTCGTTTTGGATCGTACATTTTCACCTGTTCCGTCAATCCACACGTACGTGCACTGTACCCTGTCTTTTGGTTGGGGTAGATTCAAGTACTTGCTCAGTGTCAGCTTACAAAGGTTCGAGGCATCGCGACCAGCCATGTCTTCTTGGGTTTTCTTCTGCAAAAGATACAAGAGTTCGATTTTGGAATCAATGTTGTTTAAATAGGCTAATCTGTCACTTTTACAAGCAGCGGAAGAGCTATATTTATTTAGTTTTCCCGAATCTTTTCTGTTCTTATCATGCGATTACATTAGTAAATTAGGTTCCTATGGATTAACGATAAGAAAAAAAGATATCCGATTGGTAGATAAAACTAAGAAATAGATAAAAAAAATTGTACCAAGAGCACTGAAATTGAAGGAAAAGACTATTCAAGGTTTAATCAAAATAAATAAATGTATTTTGTTTCTTTAAAGAATTATTTTTCTTAAGTGAAAAATAATGCATCCGATTAACCGGAATTTGAGAAAGCCTTCCAAATCTTCATCCAAATGCAAACAAAAAAGTTCAGATATCAGAAAGCAACATCATTTTAATCATTGATCCATGTCTGTTGCTTACTCCATAATTCATTTTCTCAATTAGCAAAAAACATTAACTTTGAATTTAGAAATTAAAATCTAAACATCAGAGATAAAAATGGCAAGTTACTCATTGACAGATAGTTCCATACGAGTATTTTTACAAAATAGCCTAATCAAAGTATGATTCACTAAATGAAATTACCGACTCCAGTAATCACTTATATTAGAAGCATTCCAACAAATATCACCCTGTACCATTCCAATAAATAACATCGTGTATTATAAAAGCGTTCAACCTGCAGACCCAAAATATAGTCAAGTTCAAAAAAACAACCATCGAGTTTAGACGATTCGCAGTGGTTAGTTTTCATAGTATGTATGCCTATAGACCGATGTTTTTTGCTTTTTCTCGTCCAGTAAATCATTAACGAGCCAAAGCCTTCAGAATGATCCATTGACGTTTAAGTTTTACATAAGTTATAAAAATCTTCACATTCTTAAAATGCAAATTGCTACGAAAATTAAAATCTTACTTCGAGACAATTATTATCAAGAATTTTTTCGATTGCATTATCTGAAAAAAAAAAAAAACGTAGCATGTCTCATGCGGCGATATCTCCGGAAACAGAAGTCTCTACTTAGGTTATCTAGGTGCATAAAAAGCATCCGGACAAAAAGAAAAGCTATCCCGCTTACAGCCAGTCTAACATTACTTGTTGAACCCCTTTATAGCGCAAGGTTTCTCCATTGCCTAGTTAAGCGGTGCATTCTATTTTGGGGATGTTTTGTTGCTTCGATCCAGATAAGAATCTATGATTTATGATGAAGCAGTTCTCTAATTAAAACATTGGACAAAGCTTATTACCCAATATAAGCACGTTACCCAATAATATTAACCTTTTCGCTACCTGGGGAAAACGTCCACCACAGCCCAAGGTGTTTTTTCGGGACTTTATGACATCAGTTGGAATAGATTTTACGTCTCTCACATATGTGACATCGGGCTCGGGTAAGAAACGGCTGTGTTACACAGGGGCAGAGAACTGTATTTCTCTGGCCCTGTGTGTTACATCTAGGTATGCGACGGTTGTAGCGAACGAGTCAAGTATGTGGTTGAACCCAAAAGCCAGAACATAATGAATTAGATATTGGGGTAAAGGCCGAGTAAGGGCAGGGATGAGGGCGGGGGGGGGGGGGGGGTATGCGTGAAAGTAATATTGGACATTTTCATTTTAGAAGCTATAAAAATTCAGAAACGATTTAGAAGTTCTTGAAATATTTTTAAAACACTTTTCACTGAAAGAGGGAATTTGCTCAGTATTAGAATTTAGATGCACATTTTAACCTATATTTACAGATTTAATTTTGACAAGATTTTCAGATAAAACAATATTTCCTTACCTTTTGGGTTAAGAATAAAAATGTCTTTGACACATATTTAACAATATTAAAAAGCCTTAAAATACATAAATATTATTTATGTGTTAAAAAGAACGTCTCGTCATTGATCTCGACCTTGTGTTATTTCTGTACAACACAAGGTGCTTTCAGGAGATTATAACGAGCCGAGCTTAAATGACAACTTAGTTCTTTCGAGCCTGGGTCAGGTAAAGCTTCAAACATAAATTCACGCTTTAGCGATTTCAGCATGAAACGATACAAAGTAATCACATCAAATACGATCCATCTATCAACAGTAAATTATTTTAAAACATGGAAAAGATTCCACTGAACGCCATTTTGCCTCTCTGTTCTATCGACACTACTATGAAAAATATGTATCGTTAAATTCAAAACTCTCTGCTCATTAATCAAGGAAATTAAGACAGATTCGCAATAAACATCCATATTCAGAACTATGACCAGAACTTCAAAGAAATTTGGACACTTACGTTGTAATATCCAGACTTTTCAATTTCCAAAAAAGGGAGAGTTAAAATTGATTCTCCTTATTTCAAGCACTATGCACAATATCCAAAATGCGCGATTCTAAGATCCCACTTTTTCAGCCGTTGTTACTTGACAACAAGCCTTTAAAGCAATGGTACATTGTTTTGCGTTATTTACTTCCAACACATGCATGGGACGAACTTGTGTCTTTGCCAAGGTCCTTCCTTCATTGAGTGGAATTCCATAGAGAAACAACTGTTGAGTGCAAACTTATTTCTCATGATGCAATGATTAGCACTAACGCAAGTTGTCATAAAGCGATTGTTTAAAGTTGAATACAATTATTTAAACTTTGTCAATGAAAAGTTCATCAGGAAATCCTTTTTCCCTGAGGATAACAGTAGATCCCCTGTTTACGAAATTTGGATGCGAGCCATTTTAACACAAACGGAAAAGGTGGCACTTGTAAAAAGTGCCTGGTTAAACGAATGCAATCACAGCAGTTCAAATTCAACTAATAAGTCATTCAGTTCTCACACTGATGTTCTAACCGTTGTACTAATCATTCTTTTAGAAAAGACAATTAGTTCGTTATTATTACATCTAATTTTGTCGATTTATGAAGTTTAGAATTACGATAAATATTTATATCGCATGCAATCCTGCAATAGAAGTCAAGTAAAATATTTCGTTGAAACTATACTACAGTACAGTCTGTTCACGAGAACTACCACAAATGAAGGCTGTATTCGTCTACTGCTCTAGAAATCTATAAGGAAATTCGAAATATATTTAACCGCTTAACTTAACAGCCCGAGAATACTCGTGCATCGAATTATCGAAATTTTAGTCTTATAAACTAAAATTGAATCATTCATTAGCTTTATAATTTGACACAAACAATATGTAGGATCCATAAACATCTTAAGTATCCTATGCCTTCTTAGATGAAGGAAAACGACAGCCCCCTTCCAAAACAGGAGGGGTCATCTTATTAGACAGCAAAGAAAACTATTCAGTTAATATTAGAAAAAGATTCCATTCAGTATTACAAATCTAAGAACCTAGCAACACAATGAAAACAACACCCTCATTAAATCCTTCCTCTATGCGAAATGGTACAGTTTCCCTTTCAGCAACAACAGTCAGAATGCATTATTTCTCGTGTTGCAAACAGTCGCTTGTAAGTTTCCATAACACATTTGGAAAAAAAAAAAAGTTGCAGATAGTGGATAAATTTGCCGTCTCTTTCCTTGGCTTTTCCTGCTCTCTCAAAATTTCCTATTGTAAAAATTATTAATATAAGGAGAATTACGCTCACCAACAATAAGCAAAAGATTCACGAGACTTGTGGGGTGGGTAGCACATTATATTCGAATCGTTTCTTTCATTAATTCCCGATTCGTTTCTTTTTATTAAGCCTATAGGTTTGGGGATACACAAGTTTTTTTCGGGGGGGGGGGCAATCAGATGGTGAAACTTAAGTTAGCACGCACCTTTAACTCTCCCATACATTCACAATGCCTAAAGAAGTTTGAACGATGAATGATTTAACATTCTAAATAGGTCATTATGATCAAGTCGATCAAGTTTCGTCAGGCGATGAAAAAATGTAAATTCCAACAGCACATATTTTTCTCTAAAATATGTTTAAATAAATAATTTTTATTCGAATCTTGTTCTAAATTATCTCATAGTTTATTACACATTACGACCCCTCTCCCAATGAAAAAAAAAATCATGTGTTTTCTGGAATAGCGGCCATTATGATGGGTGTTCGCGAAACCGAATACATAGGAATGTGACGGTTCGAGGATTAACATATACCTGCCCTACTTGTACAATCATATTTCAAAGGTTGGGTTTCGAATTCATGACCTCAACCGCTTTTACAAGCATGATCATTGAGATATTCCGGAAAAGTTCGCCTCTCGAATTGCGAATATACTGAAGAGTACACAATGTCATTACCATGCAGGACCACCGACTGATTTTCATCGTTTAGTGCAATTTGATTGTATGGAAGATTAACTCAAACAGCAATATTAAAGCATGGAAAATTTAACGACACTAGTTCCGTATTTGCTATATATAAATAATACCAAAGAATATTAATTGATAATAGTTTATCAACCCTTTCACCGCGTTCTGCTAAAGGGTAATCACTCGAAAACTATTCGAATATGTCAGGATATCGCAGCAAACGGGTTTAACTCCTTCAGTCACAATTTACAATAAACTTTTCTTATAACGGTGCAATTTTATGTAAATTATTTCAGCGCAAAAACAGGCCACCCCAAACAAAGTTTTCCATGAACTTCTCTGCGTGCGAGATAAAATCTTTGATGACAAGGAGACAAAATGTTTTTTTAATTAAACGTTAAAAGGCTTAAATGATGCTCGTATGAATTAACTTCTTTGTTACGAAATGATTAATTAAGAGTTAAAAATAGAGCAGGCTATTGCAGCATGCTCTCTCTGGAAGAGACTTCTCTTCCGATGCAATTACGTGGCCGTTTTCTTTTGTTTGTGACCTTGTTGTCTAAGCCACAGATACTGACATCCGGATTTCTTTTGAAACGGCCGTCTAGCCAAATCTGTCAGCTAATTTCGAATCTGCAGGAAATTACTGGAACTTCGAAAATTTTATGGAGGCAATGAAAATGTGGAAAACTCGACAAAACTAAGTCGGCATAACAGACTATTTTATCCACAGAACAAACTAAATCCAAATAAATTAGAATAAGAAACGACGAAAACAACAGAACGTCCAAACAATAAAACTTTTAAAATTACTTTTACCAGACACAAAACTCATTTTGTTTTCCAAAGCTTCCAAAACATAGAGTGTCGATATTTATCGGCTTCCACCCAGGAAAAAGACAAAGGAAGGCTTTTTCAATAATTAAGTAGGTCTTCTCTTATGGAGATCCATCGGTTCAGTCTCGGGATGCAATCGCAGGATGAAATGGTCGTTTCAGAAAAAATAAAAAATAAGTAAATAAAACCTCCTTCCAAAAAAAAATTGTCAGTTTGAAGATGGAAAGTGCAGTCTTCGCAGAATGAGGGTAATTTCAACCAGTCAGTGACACAACGAGTAAATGGCGCCCAAGGTATAAATATATTCGCCCCCCCCACGACGTATTCAACTTTCAAAACTTGATGTAAACGTACACATAATTTTGAATTCACGCCCACCTTTCCCTCCAAGACTGTTCCCCTCGCCACCTCAAAAGCTAAAATCACTGCAACTGAAGTTTGGTCACAACAATCATCAGACATAATCAGGGGTGGCACCAGTGGGGGGTCCGGGGGAAAGGACCCCTCTGTCGCGGCAAATTTTTGTACCCCATTCACGCAACGGGCTTTTCAAATAGATAAATTAAGATCTAGCGAAAATTTAAGAGGGTTATCATTACTTCCCTCCCCTTATACAGCAGGTCGTGCCCCCCTTTGGTGACTAACGCCACTCCTGGACTTAATGATGCCATATTTCTATCTTTTGACAAGATCTGAAAGAAACGTTCAAATGACCTCCACATAGAATACAGCATTACTACAGATTTTTTCTAATTTGCTTTGATACTAAATGATTAAAGTTCTATATAATTATAATATAGATACTATATAATTAAAGCTTCAACTAGATGATTTCTTATCAAAACGGGTTCGTATTTTTATTATTAACTTTTATTGATTAATGAAAATAGCAAGTTCTGCCAATGTTCGCGAAAAAGTGTCAAAATGAAAAACAGTTCCATTCATCATGAAGGGTTCGGTAAATAAACCGGATTCTATAGTTCCAGTGACTTCAATACGAAGCAAGTCAATGAAAAGGCGAAGGCCTGACATTTCCAGCTCACAGTCAAAATGAGGCCAGTTTGAGATTGCCAGAAAACTTTCCTCTCTTAAAGGAACAAGATAAATTTTTGAATCATGAAGGATGGTTTAACATACTAGTTACGGTAAACACAATTAATATGCTACATTAAAAATAAATGTAGTTGATGTCAGAAAAAAAACTTATTTTCTAAGTATAAATTGATCCGTGAAATTAAGAGGAGTCAAATTATAATTAAATTTAAATATCCAAAAGTGTTTTAAAAAATATCGCACATTTTAATTTGTAAGAAGTGTCAAATAATTTTAGACTGATAAAAAAAAGTTCAAGCGATTCAGTTTCAGAATGCTTAGTGATGTTTGAGAGATTTAAATAAAAATTAGCATTCATTTCAAATCTACAAAAAGTATGGTTTTATATTGATTTCGGTGCCGAAAGGTATCGATTCAACTACCAATACCAAACGTCATGGCTGTAAGTACGATAAATTTGGCTGCACATGGCGCGCGTAAACATACACGCTTCCTCTTATAAATATAGATTTTCGTATTCTTCTGCAGGTGGATATAGGATTTTACCATAATAACCGTGGATTACCTTAATTTAGCGAAATAATATTGTTTAATGCTGGCACTATTGATTTGATTTACATAATATACTTACAGCAATTAACAATTCATTTAATCGTAAAGAAACAAATACAGTGAAACCCGGATAAATCGAATTCTTCGATAATTCAAATTTGGGGTCTATTCTGGACGTCACTTTTCCCGTTGTTAACGTGTGAAAAGTGACGTCTCCCAACCCAACCGGGTGTACCAGAATAGACCCGTTTATCTTTTTTTGTCCCTTAAATTTCTTAACGTTATCGGGACCCAATTTTGGTTACTTCGAATTTTTGGATAATTCGAATCGCTATTTTGGTTCTTTCGAATTATTCTTCTACTGTAAAAGTTAATTTGGCTTTCGAATTGCGAGATGTGGGTGTTCAAGAAGAGAAACCAGATACAGCCAGACGAGTCATTAACATATCTTGGCCTTGAAGTACTGACGAGAGCAGTAATTTATCACTGGGCGAGACTTTCTCGTGCTTCCCAACGGATGCGGGCAGACTTTTAATAATGCCTTTTTCAAGCGAAATGCTACAATTTTTTATTTATTTATTTATTTTTTCTTTTGGCCTTCCGCTGTGGCCTGCAGAACTACGCTTAATATGCCACTTGTGCAGCCGTAACACAGTTACCTTAACTTAGAGATGAGATGAATTTCAAGTATCAATCTAACGGCATTTTAAGAAATAACAATAGATTTCATAAAACATGTTTAAATGTAAAAAAAAAAAAAAATTCACTTAAAAAGGACATTCAGTGAATGTTCCTTTCAAATAGAAGGAATTCATTCCTCTCACACCAAAAGGATCATTCTACAAGTTATTATTGTTCTGTAACTACATGCAAGCCGAGATACTGAAACTGTAAAGTAAATTGCCACGTAATAATTTTAGACAAGAAAATTCTGACCTATTCTCTATAAACTATGGTATTCAATTCTCTGGTAAAAATTAATTTTTCATCCGAAATCAAATACATTTTATTAAAATAAGATTACAGAGTTTACTATTCTTATTCAGTGTTCCTCGAAGTTTCAACCTCGTACGTCTCAATTTCCTGGGAAAATATATCCAGCAGTGTAGTAATTATGTAGTTTCGTACTTCAATGCGAATCATGAAATAGTATCCGGAATTAAATTAATCGCTACTCCGTCATAAATCTCGGATTCTTCGATTAATATTTTAATTACAATATTATCTAATATATGCTCATATTTACAAGAACAGTAGGGCATAATCTTATTCCATAAAAAGTACCGTTACCATTATAGCAACATCCGATTTAATTGTGTTAAAATGAAATGCATAATACTTGCAGTTTCTTGTAGTAAAATATAATGGAAAATTGTTCATTAGGATAAAAATGCTCTTAAATTTCGAAATAATTTCTTTTGTAGAAGGAAAAAACTTTTAAAGAGGGACAAATTTTCCATGGCTCTTTCAGATAGGAATGACAGAACGCCTAAAATGCCTTCATTTTTATTTCATATAATTTTGTTACTTTCGATACATCTCATATTTTTTGGAAAAAGTTTATAATGTCTGAAATTCTTTATATCTGTCCCCCGATTTGTTAGCTGCTCTACACGCAAAATGGTATTTATTGCAGACCAGAGCTTTCAATAATATACAGGAATCATAATGGATTTTTCACATTGTTATGAGAAAATTGAGATAGAAAAAATATTCTTTATACCTTCCACCTTTAGATTATTCAATTCTGCATAATATATGTGCATAAAAAGTACTATTTAGACAGAATGCATTGGGAGCGAGAAAAGACTGATGAATGCACCGCACAAAGTAGAATATCGATGGAGAAAATCAATCAAGAAATGATAAGCGTGTTCTCACTTTTCTACACAAGAAAAGCACGAGATTTGCACTATCGTGTTCAAATACTGCTCTAAAATAACGTAAATGGAAAATGTCAAGTTCATAGAAACTAATATGCATCCATTATCCGAATCCTTTTTGTAACAGACTCTTTGCAGCATGTTAACATTTAAAAATGTTTTCCTTTAACGTTTCTTCACTGTCGCACGCGCAATCTTCATCGAAAGCTTCTACACGGCATTGCTTCCTTTTAACCTTGTGGTAAAAGAAAAAATGTCGCCAATGGCATTGATGGATATTTATTCGAATAAAAGCGAAGACTCAAAGAGTTTATTGCAAAGTAAATCATTCAGTACAACCAAGACGAAACTTTACGATTTCCTTCATTTTTCTACGCGCCATCTTCTCGAAAAATCTTGGAAACAGAGATAGAACTTTTCCTGCCAATTGATCCGGAAAAATTGTTACACTCTTTACACAGCCGACTGTGCTTGTTTAAACGCGTTCGAAATGTTTCACTTTCTCGAATTTTAAAATAAACGACATGCTTTACAGTTTTATTGCAGACTCAATCTTTTTGTTCGCTAGTTTATTCCCTTTGAAACTATTTCCATAAAGTACAAGCCTTTCTTTCAACGCCTTTATAAACAGTAACACTCTTTTGAGAATGTTTATTTTTATAATGAATATTACTGGTGTTCAAATCTTTAATTGTTTTGTTTCTTGCACAGGCATCTTTTGTTGGGGGAAATGATTTGATGATTAGGGGGAGGTACCCGCTTGCCCTCACCACGCCATTGGTTAAATTAAAACAACTGACGAATAGCACAGAATCCCGTATCATAATATAAAGAATCGCCTCCAAGTTTCTAATGGAATCAATTTACGTGATGTCAATCAAACGACAAACACAAATGAGTATACCATAATAGAACATTTCTCAAGCCCTGCTGCGATGTCATGTTCTTTTTCCCTGCAAGATAAGTGATGAATTCCAAAATTAAATTGGCACGGAACATTTTATGTGAATCACGTGACCATGAATCGATTGCGATGAGAAATCAGCTGTATGGCAGCGAAGGAAGGATTACACGTCTGTCGATAGCACCGATCGCGATATGCTGAAACCGATTTTAGACAGGCATGCCACGTCACCAAGGCATCACACACTGAACACCTTCAAAGCTTGCACCCAACTCGAAATAATTCTCTATAACGATATCATTTTTTTTAATCAGAGGTAAATCCTTTCGCATTAGCAACGCGAAACATTTGACGATTCGATTTAAGTCAATACGATTTACTTGGTAATTCACCAGTATGAGGGGAGTTTATTAAGTGCCTATTTCATCATTTTCGGTAGGATACTGTGTTATATAGTCTGGAGTGATTTCGAAATGAATCAGGGTCGAAAGATCCGTTTACCTAATGCAACTGGGTATTTAGTGCAATGTGTTCTAACCTGGATTTAATAAAAGTTTTCGAGAACTTGCGATTCCTTCCCATTTAAAAACTATGAAAGTAATTCTATCATTAAAATGCATGCATATTTAAAAATGAGTGGGCATTTCTGAAATACTATTAGAAACAAAAAGCAACAAGGTAAGCCATGATATTTTACTCTCCAAATTTATCTTTTTAACGTTACATAATAAATCTTTGATGTTCAGTTCAGGCAGCTGCAATCAACAAAGCGTTATATAATCACAGCTGCCAGACACTTTACTTTTTCATCAAAACTTTATTTGGTCACGCTCTTTTTCCGAACTAGGATTTACACCAGTAGGAGAGAAAGAATCCACATCACGAGATCATGATTTTCTGCATTCAAGAAGCAATCTCAGCCAGTCGCTTTCTTCCACTAATTTGGGTTTGAAGGTCAATCTTTCAAAAAGTGCAAATATTTGCAATTTTGATAACTTTGAATCTAGAAAACTCTTCTTTAAGGAAGGAGACATTTCACAGAATGTAATCGAATTTCACCATGGAAAATACTAGTGAATTACTCAGTATATCAGTACTAATAGCTAGAGATTAAATGCATGAGTTCAAGCGCAGAAAAATAGGCATCTTAAGAAAAAAAAAAAAAAATCAAACGATAATTTTATCGCTTGGAGGTTTTTCGGAGAATGCAAGTAAAAATTCATTTTTATGCTCGAATTTGTCGTCCTCTTCCATAGATCATTTTCTGATCGACTTTCAATTACGTTTTCTTGCGAAACAACAACAACAAAAAAAACAGTAAATGTAAAAAGTAGTCATGTCGATAAATGACAATACAGTATTTTTCACATTATGTACAATAATCTTACTGATATAAATTGAAATTTTGTGGCTTGTGTATAATTTTTATAACCCGTTTGAAGGAAAATAGTGTTGAAAAATATAAATCTGACTTCCGACCCGTCACCCGGAGCGGAACTTAGTCGCAAGTCGAGGACGAAAAGAAGACCTGTACTTGTATAGTAAGGGTTGTTTAGATTTGCATTGGTGTTGAAAAATTAAAAAGGGCCATTTCGTAAAATACGAGAAATTTGCAATTTATACGAAAACTATGGTTCGAAATAGTTCTGGAGAATCGTGCGACATTTAATCGAGTGTCATACATATTTTACAGTGAAGATTCGGTGAAAAGGGCAATTCGGGGGGCAACCAGAAAGGGATGAAGGCGAAAATGGAGTTTGACCCATATTGTTTCACAGAAAGCCTATAACGAGTTATAACTTTTATCAATGGTTATGTTTGATGTGCATAATATTTACATACATTTTCGTAAACACAGCCCAAATATTCCGGAAGATAAAGGTTTCTTGAAAAAATCCCAAATTCTTCCCCATATTTTTTTTTACTTATAACATGCAGAGTTTTCATTCAAATTATACGAAATTTGCAGAACGCACGAAAATATGTTGCAGAAGTATTGTATTAAAATTTGAAGTATAAACGTCGAATATTAGAAGAATACGAGTGCTTGTACTTTATAATTTACTGAATTTCTTTTATAACTTCAAAACCAGATATAAAAAGCAACTTACAAATAAATTGCAGATGAATCCCGTAAAAATGCAGGCGGGTATCGCCATTTCAGTGAGGTGGATTTAAATTTCTCTTTAAGAGAAGCTAAGTGATGAGGGTTCTTGCACAAATCAATACTTTCGAAACTTGAATCTTCGAACAGCAACATTGAATTTTAGGAAAGTTGAATATCTTGAATACCTATGTAAACTTACAAATTAAATGCGTTAATTTAAATTTCATTTTTTCGAATACCATTCGAAGATTCAAATTTAAAAAATATCAGTTTGTGCAAGAACACTCATCTCAAAGAGAAATTTAAATTCACCTCACTGAAATGCCGATATCCGCCTGCATTTTTACGGGATCATCTGGAATTTATAAGTTGCTTTTTATATCTGGCTTTGAAGTTATAAAAGAAATTCAGTAAAAAAATTATTTAGTACAAGCACTCGTATTCTTCTAATATTCGACGTTTATACTTCAAATTTTAATACAATACTCCTGCAACATATTTTCGTGCGTTCTGCTAATTTTGTAAAATTTGAACGAAAAATCTGCATTTTATAAGCAAAAAACATGCTGAAAAATTTGGGTTTTTAAAGGAACCTTTATAACTTCCCGAATATTTGGGCTGTGTTTACCAAAATGCATGTAAATATGCACATCAAACATAACCATTGATAAAAGTTATAACTCGTTATAGGCTTTCTGTGAAACAATATGGGTCAAACTCCATTTTCGCCTTCATCCCTTTCTGGTGGCCCCCCGAATTGCCTTTTTGACCGAATCTTCACTGTAAAAATGTGTTTGATACTCGATTAAATGTCACGATTCTCCAGAACTGATTTCGAACCATAGTTTTCGTATTAATTGCAAATTTCTAGCATTTTACGAAATGGCCTTTAATTTTTGTACACCAGTGTATTAACGCCCCGTTTTGAAGCAACAACACAAGGGTTATTTTGAAACGGACCTGGTAATTTCGAAAAGTAGTCAAACCGAAACCTGTAGCCCCCTCCCCTCCAAAACTTCCGTGCCAGACCAGCGGAAGGAGGTTTAACTCTCGACATCACATTTGAGGTTCCCACACCCATAATGACGGGTATTAAGTGGAATCGGGTTTTAAATCTGCAATACTCAGTCCCGAAGCAGAGACTTCAGCAGCTTAGGAATGTTGCAGAAGAATTCGCATCTCTATTGGCAGAAGAAAAAAAATCTTTAAAAATGTGAAAATAATTTCACACAATTGCCAAACATGAATGTAAATGCTTATCCAGGGAGTTTTTAAATCCGTTTTAAAACCATGCTCAGTTGTTAAGTTGAATAAAGTTGTGCTCAGTTGTTAAGTTGAATAAAATAACGCCGTAAAAAAAAAAAAAAATCACGTTTTAAATTTATCTTTTTTACGACTAATCGATTTTTTAAAACCTTTAGCTTCTTTCCACATTTTATTTGAGTTCAGATATCAACTACGCTTCCGTTCGAATCAACATTCACCAATTGCAGCTACAGGTGGCTTTCAATAGAGCTACTTTATGTACGTATCACACTTACTCTATAATTAAAAAGAATGTTATTATTCGCTTTGTCGAGTTTGTAAGCGAACACCGTCATCGAAGAAAGGGGTGGAGTTGATTGCATGTTGTTAACTGCAAGTCGCATTAAGCTGATGACTTTGCTAAGCATACCATTATAAGGACAATTACCATCACGATAAAATAATTGTACGTTAACAAATGATAAGGCAAAATTGAAAACAGTAGCATTCTATCAAAGTGAAAAAGGAGCCTCTACAAATACAGTTTTCAAAAATTTTGCTTTCCTCGAATTTTTGCTTAAAATTTTGTCGCTTGCTTTTACCGCTTACGAATATCGGAATGGGAAAACTGGTTTCACAGGTTAAAAAAAATAAAAGTGCAGTTTTTGCTCGCTGAATATTAACAACTTCCGGATCAAAGGAGACAGATTAAACTGGTGAGTGACATGAATAATAAATCAGAAGTATAAAGGTGGTTATTTTTTTAAATTTTAGATCAAGATAACTCGATTTATTTTTTGCAAAGGTTTATTTGAAGTAATAGGCGAGCGCCGATATATTTATTTTTCTTCAACCGAAATTGGCAATTTATGTAGAAGACATTTCTTAACATTTCTACCTACACCAATGTGCATTCAATTAAACTGCTTGGAACTATTCTAAGAAATAATGTCTGCAGCGAGCTAAATTTCACCCTCTGACATTGAAAACTCGCTTTAGAATAAACCAGTTTGTGTCCGACAAGAAATACGAATGTGACATACGATGAATATATTTTATTTGGATTTGGAAAGGCACTACATTCTGCCTGTTTTTTTGTCTCCTTGTCTAATTTTCATTCATTTACTTCTCACATGTGAATTCTGGGAAAGATTTCAAATATTAATTTCGGCAAATCTCCGACACCTTAAAATGCAAGTTATTGAAATCAATTTTTTTCGGCGCTGATACATTAACCATTTACATATTGAAACGGACAAAACATTTGAGCTCAACTTATAATGTACACGTATACTGTCCGAGATAAATATTTAACCACCAAATACTAAATAGAACAGAAGGAGTTTAGGTTAAGACCTTTGAGTTCTTTCCAAGATTAGCATAACGAATACACGAGTTTTTTCAAGGACAACTAGAGCACTTGCAGCGCTTCCTCAAGAATACAAAATTTCCATCTGATTAATACAATTTTGTCACTTTTTCCTGTATAGATATACAGTTTATACAGCTGCATACGTTTTAAAAATCCCGATTTTTACGCAAGATATCAAAAGGTAAAAATTGCCAAATCATGGTCATAATTTTTATCCGGGAAGCTAAAGACGTTTATTTGAAAAATGGATTCACCATGTTTTCTAATACTTTAGTAAGCTTTTAAGCGGCAGGTCCGGAAAATACTTTTATCGTAATTTAACTCTAACAATGCTAAGGGTATATTTATTCTACCAATTCCTTAAAACCACTGAGGAGGAAACTCACTGGATTACATGTAAAAAAAAATACGGTTAATCTACTCGGACAGCTGACTGTTCAACGCCGAATTTAATTTTAATTATTAAATGGGAGATTGTAGTGTTAAAATTAGTTAGCAGAATGAAACTAAGACAAACAGAGGATTTTCGCATCGGATTCGGTGAAAAAAAAAAAGGAATAAACCACAAAGTGGGAAAAAAAGCGTAGGTGATCCTCCCCCTCAATTTTTAAAAAATCAATACGGAAAAATACGAAATAGAGTGCATGAGGTTTTACTACAGACAAAAAATAGAAAAAACGAGCGAAAAATAACTACAGTATTCAATAAAGAAATGAAAACGATAAATACCCAAAAATTATGGTGATACTCGTTGGCACCATGTTCAGGACTTGCAGCAGTTGTGCACGTGCGAACGGTGAGTACTCTGGTCGAATTAGCGAGACGTAAACAGCGAGTAACTGTTTTGAACAACATGGTCGCTGCTGGCTGCGTCGGGAACAACAATGTGGCAAAAGCAAGGGTAGGAAACTAAAAAACGTTCTCTACGAGGAATCGGAGAGCGTTATTTATAAAACTCTAGGGACAGAAGAGGAAGGAAAATCGGAACACTGGCACCTGACGTCTATACCCTCCACATCGGAAGAGTCATAGTGGACAACATTGGAGAGGACTTTCCAAGTTTATCGGTAGAGGGCGTGTTGCGACAGGCGCGCTTATTCGGCAGTGTTTCCCTATCGGGGGACGCATTCCCAGGAAAAATTCCTTCGAACGAAAGGGGGTGGAAATCCGGTTTTCGATCTGGGCTAGAGGAATTTCTGAAAGGGTAGTTAACAGAGATTTATAGGTTGTCAAGCTCCATTGCCTCTGAGGTGAAAGTGGAGTACCTGACAGGTAGAGAAGAATATTTTGTCTGCTTTAGGAAAAGCGAAGAAATCCAAGATTTATCTAAAAAAAAATGAACTAAGCATTAAAAAAATATTTCATGCCATGTCAGATGGTTTTTCTGACCGACTGAGGTTTTAATTCTTAGAAAATTTATTTTTAATGCTTTCCGACCTAGAAAATGAGAATCGACTATCAAACTAGGATTCATTTCATTTTTAAAGTGGTTCACATAGCAAGATTAATTTGTTTTAAATATTTTTTTAAATTTTCATCTCTCGCCACAAATTCCTGTTTAATTAAATATATATTATAAAAAACACAATAGACAAATTTTTAGGTTATTTGTTTTCAATATTAATTTGAATAATTGTTATTGGCGGAAATACAATAATTAATAGAATCGGCATTATAATTTCGACCAGAAAATACTAAAAATTAATCTGCATTTTCCGTTTGAATAATAATAGGAAATAAAGCATTGAAAAAATAACGACTCTAAAAGCATACTTGTAAAAGAAAATTAAAAAAAAAAAAAGCTGAATTAGGGTATCGCAATATTGATTTATCTTTTTGGCATAAATATGAAGGAAAACACCTCAGCTAAATCTGTTGATTAGTCAGTGCGTGACAGTATTTTTGCCATTTACGTTCAACACATCCTAAAATTTTTGTGAGGCTCTCGATCCTGCCGATGCGGTGCCGCCCTCGTTATCCGACTGTGCTTCAAAATACAAGGTAATCGCAAACAGACTTCCCCCCGCCCTACC
This sequence comes from Araneus ventricosus, assembly GCA_013235015.1. NCBI lineage: Eukaryota > Metazoa > Arthropoda > Arachnida > Araneae > Araneidae > Araneus > Araneus ventricosus. The sequence goes on from BGPR01002891.1 coordinate 108,413, forward strand.
TTGGCTTTCGGGGTCAATTCAAGAATAACCGCCGGAACAGCTCGGATATCGAGGCCAGAGTCCCAATAGCCATCACCGGTCACAGCCTAGCCCCTCCCGAAGGAGGTACGTTCCGTCGTCGGAGTGGGACAACTTGTCTCGACTGTGCCCACCAGGGAAGCGAGAATCCGCTTACTTATCCGGTGACTTCTCATCCGCGTACTCGTAGCACCCCCCCCCCTCCCCGGTGGGGTTACAAAATTACAAGGCACGGCCTAAAGTATCAATCATACTTTTTAGATGGGGTTCTCATTCATATCTAGACACAGATTTTGATAAAGACATTTTCCATCATTTGCAAAAGAGTGTTACAAATGGACACAATTTACATGACGTCACAGTCATGTGACAATCGCAACCGATTGCATCTAATTGCGCGCTATCTCATACTGTGCTGCGACGTCACCAGGGGTGTAGTGGAGCCGGAAGGCTATTCCTGCATTTTTACAAGAGAAATAAATAAAATTGTGAAAACGTCCTTAAAAACAGCACGGTTTTTGTCACCCAAGTTAATGCACTGCTTTGAAAGCGTCCCGGCACTGCCTACACCACTGGACGACACGTCGCCATGGATTCCAAAATTAAATTGGCTGTCTGCATTTGACGTGCGTCAGCGTGCAGTAATAGACTATTGCTATGCTCGTCTAGAATCGACTATTCTATTGCTGGTTTTGAAACAACACTAGGCCATTTTGGGACTGATCTCGTAACATTGAACCACGGTTAGATGACGCAGACGACACCCTCCCTCCCTCTCCAAGCTTCCGCACTACACAAGTAGGCAGACGTGTGTCCCAAGACTCAGAATTGAAGTGCATCAGCACATACAAGGCGAATCTTTGGCGGAATCTGGTTTCAAACCTGGAGCCCTCCGAAGCCGAGATTTTACCACTGGGCAATCGCGGCCCGTGTTTATGTTAAATTAAAAGTGTATTTAAAGGATGGAGTATTAATAATGCAGCGTCAATTTTTCACCTTCAGGCAAGATTTGCACCTCAATTCTAAGATTCAAATTCAAAAATGTATATTTAGTTTTATTTTTCTGTTCAGCGAGTTATTTTCTATAACATCAAATATTGAATATTGTTTTTCAAATAATCCGTCTTCTTATCACCATTTTTACTTTCTCGTATACGAAGTATACAAAGAGAAAGTATTGTAATCGTCAAAAAATTCGAACTCGAGATTTTGACGAATCTCCACGTTTTAGACCTCCCCGAGTCCGAAAAACACAATTTTGGAATTGTGTCTTTGTGTCTGAACACGATAACTCGGAAACTATTAGAGCTACGAGGATGGAATTTGGTATGTGGTCTTTACACATAATTTGTAGGTTTCTATCAAATTTTGGACAAAATCCGTCCACGAGAAGTGTGTCGGTCCGTCTGTCCGCGGTCATGCGAACACTATAACGCAAAAACTCGAATAGCTAGATGGATAAAATTTTGTACACAGTTTTATCATCATGAACGCAGGGCAGTATAAAATTTTGGGCCAAATCCGTCAAAGGGTTGACGGTCTGTCGGTCTGTATAATTTACTTTTGAAGAGAATCCGTTATCTCCACGCGCATGCGTACTGGAAGCAATCTTCTGTGCACGCGAAAGGAACGGAATTTCATATCGGAGTAGCCAATTACGTCAGTTTGTCCTTGAGCCGGTAAGAGCGGAAAATCGGTACGCATCTCTTTGAATTTGATTCTTTACCTAGATATTTTTCAATCACTATAATGAAAAACCTGATAGTCATTGGATTCTGGGTAACAATAGGTTCGAATTTTTTTAGCCACGCGGGGGAAGGGGAAACGGCACCTTTTTGGGGAAGTATACGAGAAATTTTAGGGGAGAACACTCCCGTTGGTTAACATCGACATGAATGTACCATTACATGCTGTAGAAAGCGTTAAAAATTTATTTTGTCAATTGACGTTAAGATTTTAAAGGCTGAAAAGCTAAAGACTATTCATTTGAAAACAACCTCCATGTACTTACTGTGTGCCTGTACCGTAAAAATTCGATTTCTTGTACTCATTTAAAGAATGACGCAGCAAAGGGGGGAAAAATGTGCTTACGCGATATTTATTGCGATGTTTTCCATTTAATTCAACAATAAAATACCCATTGAACTTCATACTCTTGTTGCAAGCTGCATTTCTTTTATTTAATGCCACCGGAAAAAAAAAAAAAAACATATTATTGTTCGATTTTACATTTACATGAAAAACAATGTTCCTCGCACGAAAATGTATTTTCTTACGAGTGTTATATCAAATTTCCAGAATCGAAAAGTAATGTTAACCCCTTAAGTGGTTTGTTTTCTCAACCATCTAATTAGATGACACCTTCTACAGTGGAATCTCCCTATAACGAAATCGCTTGATTCCAGTTGAAAAATTCGCTATAGAGAAAATTTCGTTATACGGAGATTAGAGATTTTTGCAGTTATTTAAGTAAATGTTAAAAACCTTTTAGTATGTGCGATAAGTTCAAAAATATTTAATTATGATTTTCAATTAAAAATGAAGTAATATTTATTATAAATTTGATAAAATTATACTAATTTTTATTGTATAAATAAAATGCTCAAAAGTGAAGATAATTCACCAATTTAGAGAATAATATATACAAGTACGGATAAACATAAAATGCGTATTGTCACATCCATTTGGTGTTTCCAACCCCCCTCCACCCCGATTCTTGGAATCTTGACCCGTAGAAATGTTGCTCCCTCTGTAGAAATCCAGGTCCCCACAACTGCATTACCCTTCACATAGCATTCTATTGTTAAGCGTTATCGCTGGAATGAACCATGCGAGTGGTTCCAGGAACAGGCACTATGAGCGATTTGTTTTCACAGAAATTAGCAACTTTTCTTCAAAAATGACAAAAATCGAAAAGATAAAGATCTGAAAAAATTCGTTATAGGGAGACAACCACTTCGTTATATGGAGAATATTTTGAATGTTATTTAACATTCCGATTAAAAATTTCGTTATAGGGAGAAATTCGCTGTAGGGAGACTTCGTTGTAGGGAGACTCGACTGTATTTTGGAAATGCGGTGTCATTTTAATTCATTTGAGAACATAATGGATAGTTTATCCGTTTACGTATCGCACGTAATTTTTTGTATTGAATTATGACGCATGTGAATGACTTTCAGTTTTTAAGTTTAAAATTGTTGCAATTCGATGCCCGGAAAATTCCCGGGCATTTAATTTTTTTACTTAAGGGGTTAAATAATTTATTCAAATCCATTGGGAGAACCTATTCGCATCAATTTTTTCTACTAATTATTAAGGCAAGCAATGATTTCAGTTTTATATTGCCTTAATACGGGACATTTTAACATAGGAATTTATTTAACCTCCCAATTAGCTTACACATCCCAATTGGGATCTTTATTATTATTGCAATCCTTATAAGAACATAAAAGAAACCCCAAGATGTTTAAGCGGATCCTAGCAATTTGTCTTTTGAATTAATTGCTACTTTGACTTAATTACAGATTTAAATATCAAAACTTTTGCGATATGATGCAAGAGATAGTTCAATCCCTTCGCATACAGTGACGTTTGCGAAGGGGTTACACTATGGGTCCGGAGATCCCACGTGGGGTCGCATATGTAACTGCTTGAAAATCATTAGTTTTAGTACAGTTATATTAACATTAATTGAAGCAACTCGAGGGCTGTTTTGGACGGACCTCTTAATTTTGAACCGCGGTCAGATGGCGAAGACGACACCCGAGCTGGCACCCCTTCTCCAAGCTTCCATACCACACCAGCGAGAGTACGTTTGACCCACAAGGTCAGTTTCAACGTGCGGCAATCTCACAGACAAGGAAGATATCCAGTAGAATCGGGTTCCGAACCTTGAACCCCCCGGTTTGAGGTTCTCCTGTCGAGGCTTTAAAATTAAGCCACTGCTCCCAAAAAACCTTTGGAACGAGGTAATTGGTTTCAATTCAAAATTCGCTCATGCCGAATGGAAAATTGTGTTTATTAAAATATATATATATTTTTAAACCATTAAAACTCAAATAACATTTTCATCATATACACCTATACACATCTTTTAAAATGAAATATAATAAACTATATAACCCAATATTATTCACACAATGAAATACAGAAAGCTAATAATATTAAAAACTATTACTATGAAAAAGCCAATTCAGATAAGGAATTCCAACAATCAAATGCCAATCGACCTGAGGAATCGATTATGTCACATTATTTCGAAATTTATAGACGCCAACCTTCTGTGAGGGCCAATTGTTGGAAAAAGACAACAAATATAGGAGTAAAACTCCAAAATATATTAAGGAAAGAACGAGAAAATTAACTAAATGCTTACTGCTTCGAAGTCATAGCAAAAATTGCCAAAGGCTAAATACGAATTACAGTTCCGCATTTATTGTGAAAATATTTTAACTAAAATATGTTATATATACTATATTAAATCATCATTAATAATTAAACTATATATATATTAGTAGTTTTTTTGGGGGCGATATATATTCTGATGGCTGACCTTGGTAGACGTTTGATTTAAAAGAAGGAAAGCGTTCCTTATTTTTTTTTTACCATTTCTCATGGCAATAGATTTTAGATGGAAACCCCATCAATCCAATACTCATGGTATAAAAACGTTTCGTTCTATGTATGATCTGCAATCAGTATTTATTCTCTCCTTCAACATTTTTACTGAACAAATTGAATTTCAATAACCTAAATTTTTAAATACATAATAAATGTTTACACATTTCCCTATTCTTTCTGCGGTAATGTGCAGCATTATGTATGTGTAATTGTTTCCTAGAAAACAATTTTGAAATAGGCTGGGAGGTAGGATAGTAGCTTCTACATAAAATTAATTTTCTATGCTTACATGTAATTGTTTGTCTGTAATAACAAACATTCACTGTCTGTCAATGACGCAAAATAAGCATGCAACACGATTCTTTCACGTGACCTGTATCGGAGCGCATAATGATTACTCAGCGATTTGTCTTCATGATTGGTTGAACAGACAAAGCCCGTATCTCCGAGGCAAATACTGTGAATTAGTCAAGAATTTCTGAAAACCGATTTTCATTCAGTTCGGATTAGAAATAAAAAATATTCACCGAATCTACATGATTTGACGATAATGATTCACTTAAAGTTTATTTATATTCTTGGTCTTGTCACAAAGTAAAACCTCGATTACTTGACTGAAGTGATTCCGAGTTATCGAAAACGGGTTTTCTAAGTGCTTCTTATACTAAGGGTCACGATCTCGTACACGGATTTTGGGGTCACGATAATATCCACAGCGCTTGTTTGTCAGAATTTTCACTATTTGTATGCAAAAATAATCATTAAACATCTTGATTTAAACATAAAAATGAAATTTTTAAGTAACTTTATTTTAATTTTTTTGCTATCATTAATGATTCAGCTGCGTATGTTATTTACCTTTATATGCGTTATTTTTGTCGAGGTCCTGACATTTTTTTTACGTCTGGAAGGGCTGCGAGTGGAAAAAACAAAAGCTTTATTAATGCGCAGATAAGAATGCATTGCAAAATTACTTCAGTGCAAATAAAACAAAGAAATAAAAGCAATAAACATTAAAGTCTGTAAGTTTTATGTATAGAGAAAATATTTCCTTTTGTGAAATACGTCTAAAAAAATTACTTTTTGTATATTTCATTTTATACAGCAGAAGAATGCAATATGCAGAAAAATTCTGCATCTCGAAATAAAGCAGTAAACGATAACTGAGCACAGAATATGGAAGATTCTTTTAATAATGTTATGTCTTCTACGCATTATCAGCACTGAGGGCAAACCGTGAGCAACACATGCGTGTCCAATGGTGCGTTACAACCCCATAGGGGTGACTTCTGCCCAAGGCAAGGATAAGCATAGCTGCGTCTATCATGCGACTTGAATTAACGTGATATTATAGTTTCTTTTCAAGGTCAGAAAAGTCAGTATTTCGTGATTTGGAAACAGACAAACTGCTGGTCACTTTCAAGAGAGATAGGCGATATACAGAATTCAGAGATAAGCGCCGTTTTTGTGTCCAGTGAAGACTAGCCAATATTCATGCATATCTTATCTTTTCAGATTTTGGTTAAGCTTGATAAAATTCTTAGAATTTTAGCCAATAGATAGCATAAATGAATTTTGAATGCGTGGAAATTGTAACAGGACACAGATCTATGAATTTTTCAGTGGTGGTAAAGAAATATAATCAAGAAAATAATCGTGGATTCAAAACCTTCCACGCTGCCACTAAATGCGACTTTAAACGATGTGCTTGCGCTTTCAAAGCAATTTTTCCGTGTTGAACGTATTTGGATGTCAATCATAAGCTCTTTACATAAACTACAACCATGCTTAACTTAAGAATATATGCCAGACACTCTGTCATTTGCTTTAACACGTTCACGCCGGGGCTGCAATTCATGTTTCTCTACCTACTCTCTACTGTTTCTCTACGGCTACTCTAAGACCGCTTTGCTTTTCGGGCGGCGCCGAACTAAAATGAAATTTTACCGCGGTGTTAACTATTGCTGCTCTTTATTTTTTCAGCACTATTGTGTCAGGTTTTTGCAAGCACTTTGTTTAAAACAAATACATAGAAATAAATAAACAATTATGTTTATATAAACAATTCAATACTATAATAAAATTCATTATACAAGTTATATTTATAATATTGAGTTGAAATAAAATAAATCCTACTTTTTCAGTTAATATACGTTAAATTTCCATTATTTTAATTTTCAACTCTATGGAAATTTTTTCTAGTTATTAAACCAACTAAGTAGTTGGTGGTACTGATGAAACATTCAAGTGCGAGCCACTGGTGGTACACGCCGGCGCGAACGTGTTAATAGAAAACAATTCAAATATTCCTGTCTACATCTGGTTAAAATACTGAATACTTAGAGTACCCATCCTTGTTTAGAGCAGGGAAGGGCAGCCAAGGTATAAAAACGCAAAAAACGCATTTCAGAACGCCGAGAAACGCATGACGCAAAAACGAGAGAAACATCTGGTGAAAACGACAATTTACCTTATAACTTTTTCCTTCTTATTCTAGTGGCCATGACAATTGACAGTATCCGGTACCTTCCAATATCACTCGCGATTCGTAATTATATACACAACACGGCACAACACGGGTATGACTGAATTTTTAAACAATGGCAATTGGATTATGTTTATGCTAGAGACTGATGGTTAACTCAAAACATTTTTCGATTTAGCTTTCTTATAAACGACCCGATTTTTAATCTCTGAATGGGGATACTTTAATTCTCGGCGTATGTTTCCGGCTCGATCTAAATACATACGCATTAGATTGTCGATCTCTTAAACGAGATCGGTCCCGAAATTTCTCGGGGCAGGCGGGCGAATGCGGGTCCTAAAATGGAGCTGAAGATCCGAAAAACAGTAACATTTTCATAAGAATAACATCTTTGCCTGGCGTTATCTTTTCAGAAATAATTTCAAGTAAATTGTTCAGCGAGATACAGAGAGACAATTCAGGGGAGCGGAAAATCAGGTTATTTTCTCGATAGCTTTGTGGGAAAGAATTCAGCCATGAAGATTTTTAGATAAAGCTAAGTAATAAATTTACTTAGTGGTATAAGCGGAAATTACGTAAACCTTTCAGGAAACAAGTTCGTAGTAGAGCTTTTCTGGCAGATGTATGCCTAGTTTACGGCGGGCAGCGCAATGCCAGCATATATCCAACCCTTTTGAGCAAAATCACAGAATAAAAATCTATTGCATATTATCTAGAATTTGTTTTATCTGTTTATTTTATTATTTCATCGTTTGTTTTCAAGGAAAAAAGATCAAAATCTAAAATTTAAAACTGGCAGCGAAAAGAAGTTTACTTGTACTTCACAGAACATTTGCGTCACATCATCGGTAGTTTGAAAATATATACATAGAATACAAGATCTCAAATATATATTTCGATTTATGTTAAAGTTGCAGCATAACGTTTCGAGTACAGAAATCCTGTAATAAAAATTTCTTTTGTGTTTATTTATCTTTTCAAAAAAAATTCTAATGCATAAATTATTTTCCAAGTTCGCGATGATAAAAAAATAAATTCATTTGTTTATTATTATTATAAAAGTTTCGTGCCAGTTTTTAGAGTTTCATGAAGTGCCTAAACACTAATAATTAAAAATGTGTAACCACACTGTTTTCGGAGCTCGCCACCTAGCGGCCGTTGGAGGAAACGGCCAGTCCATATTCTGGAGTCGACGAGTAAACATGGTGTTCAGCCCCGATGATTGTATATTTTATATGTCCTGAAGTGTATTGTCCTTAATTGTTTGTCCCTGTATGTCGTGTCCTTTGGTGTTTGATTAAATGTATTTAAATGAATCAAGCCCTTTCTTTGAATGTCTACTGTAATCCCTAGCAGGAATTAAATCATGGCGCCCAAAAGATTACAAATGTTGATATCGCAATAAAAAAATTTTGTAAATATACATTGCACAGCTGCAACTCGAAGATCTTCAACTTGCAACACCCTCCCGCAACCCACCCACAAAATACACACACCCTTCATTTTTAACTTTGTCAAAACACGAAACATAGAACTTTTATAGTAATAAATAAAGCTAGACAAAAAAAATAAATTTTCAAGTGTTTCGATTTGTTTGGTATCATTTTCGGTGCCAATTTATTTTTTTAACTGAAAAAAGTTTATTACAATTTTCCAAAATGAATTTGAAATTCATTTAAATTCTCTCTAAATGAGTTCGTTTTGCTTTTTCTTTATAAAAATTGTGGGAAAAAATTTGATGATGGGGGAAAAAATTAAAAATATAGATTTTTCGGCGATATCTTAAAAATCATGGAAAAAAATTGAAATTCAAATGCCTAAATTTGTAAAATTAGTTTCTCTGTTTTTATTTAAGAAATAAAATCACACTTTTTTTGCATAAAGTCTGACTGTTTTACAACATTAATTATAGAGAAAACTTTTCGTTACAGGTATCAGACCGCGAAAAATTATAAAATGTAATATATAGTTTACATTAATTTATCTGTAAAAAAAGTAGCCGTCTAACAAATATTTAAAGATTAGTTTAAATTTTTAATTAATTAATTTTAAAAATTAATTAAACTTTCAAATGTGGCATGTGTGCCGGTAACAAAAACATATCCACTTAGAAAGTTCATTTATCATCGATAGATGGCAGCACGAAAAGTTTACTACATTGCAATCGATAAATATATTCTTTGTACTCCGATATTTGTTGTTTCTTAAATTAAGAGTCAAAAGATATTTAAAATTTTGGAAGCTGTTTGTCAATTAACTAGAATGTAAAGTTATAAATATTTAGGCTGTTAATGGACTTGCTCCAAATGGAGATCCTCCATTCTCTTATTTTACTTTTCTAGCACATTTAAAACAAATATGATTATCTGATAAATGTAATAATCTACAGTAGAACCCCGGTAATCCGGACACACGCTAATCCGGAACCCTCGGTAATCCGGACGGTCCATGGAATGATGCAAATCCGCATCCTGCGCTGATAACCCATGGATCAGATGTTATTCAAAACATCAAGCTGGGATATCGCAAGTTGCTTCTTACGAACATTCTCAATGATCCTGTGCACAATGAAAACTTGGAAAAAACACTGAAAAATGTAAATTTAAAAGATGTCGTGTTCAGTCTTTCTAACTGTTGGTCATCTGTGTCTACATTGCTGATCAACAAGTCGTGGGAAAATTTGCTTCCCAATTTTATTGATTCTGAAGTTCAAGAAAATGTGCAAACTGAAGAAATTCAGCTTGCATCACTAATTAACCAATTACAAAATACGAACCCGATGTCTAATACTGAAGCCTTCCAGTGGGCTTCTGAGGCTGACGATGATTTTTTTTTTTTTTTTTTGGCTCGAAATGAAATTTTAACAGACGACGAAATTATCAGAACGGTAACAGCAGAAGATGATGACGATGTCACCCCGTAAACCCCGTCAAAATTTCTCATTCTAAGGCTGTGGCGGCACTCAACACTTCATTACAGTGGGCTGAAGAGAAACATTTTGAAGCACACGAAATTATGCTCCTCAGACGTTTAAGAGACCGCTCAAAAAAAGTCACTGACTTTTTTGGGCACTGATTATGTTCATTCACTTGCATATGTAGTAATTATGTATGTACAATCATGTTCATACTGTATTATGTTCATTCAAGTTATCCATACAATGCAAGTTCATACAAATATACCATAATACCTATAACATACAATTTTTGAAAAAAGTGTTTTACGTTATTTTTTAAAAACCTCGCTAATCCGGAAATCCCACTAATCCGGACGTCCATGTGCCTGAATTCGTCCGGATTACCGGGGTCCTACTGTATTTACTATTGTCAGACAGACTATAACAAAATCTAAAATACATATTTTGTTTGTTTTGTTTTATGTTATACAGGTTAACTACATCTAACCTGCGTTGATGAAAATATTGAAACAACTTTTTCAAAATAATTTGAATCTAAATCGAATAATAAAAGTTTTTAAAAACAAACTTTCATGAACCCTTCCACTTCTTATTCCACCATTTCCGCGAGTTGGAAGCAAGTCTATTTTCTGCTGAATCCTGCAATTTTCGCGGACTAATGGGTTTTTACCTCGGTACTTTTAAAACGTTGAATCATTATCTTAATAAATTCTTTCATGCAAATAACAATTCGCTTGGTTCAATGGTATTTGAACATGCTTTCAAAAGTTGCATCTAAATGGGAATTAAAAAATTATGCAGTCGGAGGGTTAATGGACTAAACAGTAGAAAATTTTATCAAAAATATGAACCTCAAAGCAAAATTGTTTTAAGTGTGAGATTATAGAAATACTCTAAGCAAATTGGAATTTTAATCATATTTATAACATATGTTGATTATTAACGAACGTTTAGGAATTTCCCTTTCCTTTGATTTTCATTGTGGCTTAATTTCTTTTACACTATTTTTTTCAATGTCTCACGCTTTTACAATTTTGTTTGACGTCCATATATCCGACAAACATTTTCTACTTTTTAATAGACTAATAACACTGCGTTTTAAATTTTATTTTTTAGTTTTATTGTTTTCTACTTCGAAGTCCTTAATACATTTCATAACTGATAAATATTATGGATTCTTGAGAACAATTTTCTTCAAGTTCACTACTACATGGAATCGCTCGTCTGGAATAAAAATTCAACCAAATTAATATATTAATTGATACTTAAGTTCCGAAAATATTAAAATAATGTCATATCATCGGAAAGACACATCCGCATAAAATTCCAGAACTCAACTATATCAAGAAGGGATTGAAAAATCGATTACATAATTTCATCTTTACAAACATGAAACAAGTGAAGCTAAATAAAAGCGTATAATAAATATACATGTAAAGGTGGCACTAAAAAATCGAATCTAAAATACTAAACTATCATTTACATATTTAATTGCAGGGGAAAAAAAGAATCTGAAAGTTTCATCTAAAATGACCTCGAGCCTTTGTAGTTTACGATTTCAATATTCGGCATTTCCAATTTCCGCTAAAAAAAAAAATCCAATTTGTGTAGCGCACAATCAACGGCCGAGTGCTGTGGCCTGGTGGTCAGGTCTCAACTTCGGAATCGAGGGGGTTCCAGTTCTCGGTTCGAAATACGATTTCAACAAAGACCCGCCGTGTATGTGGTCTGGAGTCGAGTGGAGGGGAGGGTCAAACGCCCTCCCTCTAGCGAGATGTGGAGAAGGGGATGGCGACATTCACCCCAACACTGTTCTATTCCATTTGGACCAACGTCCGGTTTGTTTTCCACCCATTCAAGTCGATGGATTTAGGCGGGTCATTCACGACTGCTCCAAAGTGCACTACT
>BGPR01002891.1:123361-147190 GCA_013235015.1 Araneus ventricosus
GCACTCTCCCCGCCATGTTTCTCTATTCCGACTCTCACGCACATTCCTCCTCTCCACGCACGGGATATTTATTACCCGCTTCGAAGGATCGTTTTTCACTTTTATGGCCGAATGGAAATCCAACAACGTTGGAATTCCAAACTCTACCTCAGTCTACGCCAATTAGCATCGGGAGCACCTCTCCAATTTTGTCCTGGAGTGGAGCTCTCGTGAATGTCCAGCCAAAAATCAAGAGGTTCAATCAAAAATAGCCCTCGTATTGTTTCAGAATGAGACGTTAGTATAACTAAAATAAACCCAGGCGGATGATCCCCATCTTCTCTGTAATTTCGTCCCTTCTGTTTTGCTGAAACTTAAATTTCCGAAATAAGATTAATGATTTCGCTAGGAATCTATCCAATTCACTACAGTCACATTTCTGATTATTTTGCTTAGACAATACGGGAGGCAATTGATGGGGCGTCGATACTGGATGCCGCTGCTTTAAAAAGTCCACAAATGCCATTTTCAACGGTTTGAAATACCTCTCTACGAAGAAAGTACAAATATTTGAAACTCATTCGTATCAGCTCACTCAGAGATCCGAAACCTCTGCCACAATTTTTGTTTATAGATGCAGTTAGTTGATTCAGACCGATAGGAAGGCTCGTAGAGGTCCAGTTAACTGATACCGATAGCATTCACTTTCGGTCATCAGGTGATCTCAAAAAAGCAGAAGGAAGACAGTAAAATTATTTTTAAGTACTCTTTAGGCGAGTGGAGGAGTAGCAAGTTGCACCATTTTGTTGAACGTAATTGTCTTTCACTTTTTACAAGTAATTCGAAGACTTATTTTTAAAAATATAGAATTAAAACTCACTATCCATAATCTCATTGAAAAATAGTGGCTTCCTATAAAGCTGGATATTCAAGGTCAAACCGCTCCACACAAACGGCATGGTAGCACTCCACATCATTCCAATTTTCAGCCCATCCATTTGGGCGAGTCATTCAGGAAGGTTCCACGCAAGCAGCCACTTCGATCTCCTAGGGGTTCTGCGCCTACTACTCCTCCCGCTTTAAAAACGGAACCCCCGCCACACTCCCTCTCGGGTCTGCATTTTGTGGTTTGATTTTGCGAAGGGAGTAGCGCACTACGTATTTCGTCGTCCTTTTTTCTCGGACGATCAAAAACGATTTCGTCTTTCGGTCGATGGAACCGGTTTCTTCACAGCGAAAAGCGACGTTTTTCAAGATATCGGGCTATAGCGATTCAACGGAAGGATAAAAACGTGACGTCACTTTCCGCTGTGAAAAACCGGTTCCATCGACAGAAAGATAAACGGGTCTATTCTGGTTGCTGGGAGACGTCACTTTTTCCGCAGGTTAACACCGGGAGAAGTGACGTCTCCCAACCCAACCGGGGGTACCAGAATAGACCCAAAATCGTTTTTGATCGTCCGAGAAAAAAGGACGACGAAATACGTAGTTTGCTACCCCTTGAAAGAGCCTTGCTCTCCATCCCCACGTTCGCATTTCAGAACACTCCAAATGGATGACGAACGGAGATGAAAATCCAAACTTTTCGACCGCGCCACGCCAATTCTCATCGGATTTTCGCGTTGACGACGGGCTTCGGAGTGGTGCGCTCCAAATTGCGTGGAGCGGTCTCTCCGTGAATGTCCAGCTTAAGGCGCGAACACATTCTATATTTACAGAATGCAGTGAAGTCTCGTATAAAAGATAATTTTTACTTGATTTTAATCCTGTTTTTCTGTAAGTTTACAAAACAGACCCAAGTTTTTACTAAAAAATATTTAATTTCATTCTACATTTGCCTCTATAAAGATGCAGAAAGCAGTTCATTTTCTTTTATAAGGGAATTTTCGTTTATCTCATTTAGATTTTGCTTCATGGAATGGCAAAATTTCACAGGTTTATGTCCACACGATATGCTTAACTGTTTCACTGTTTTCTTGAGGGCCTTTGCCAGAGTCCAATCTAATATACTACAGAAAATAGATTCGCTTCAAATCCGCGGTATACGTCAGTCAGAGGGATAAGCCCACAGCGACAGATTTAACATACAAAAGAACCATATACATCTCTGTTCGTTGATAAAATCAGGTCTCCAACTTAATGGCGCAACGCGAGTTACGGGTCTATTCTGGCACCCCCCAGTTGGGTTGGGAGACGTCACTTTTCCCGTTGTTAACGTGCGGAAAAAGTGACGTCTCCCAACCCAAACCAGGGGTACCAGAATAGACCCGTTAGTGGCACCCGGACTCAATAGGATTTCCACCCTCCTAGTCGAGATCGGTGGCAAATAACACTCGGGGCATGATCTTCGCCCCCTCTTCAAATGCGATATTAAAAAGGGGCATAAACGCACTCACTTTTTATCTCCATTGTGCCGTCTAACCCTGGCGCCCGGGGGATTTATACTCTCTGGTCAAAACTCATTCGTAACCAGTTTTACGAATACAACTATTTTTTAATTAAAAACTAACGATATAAAATTTTTAATATTTAGAGAAAGCACTATGATTTCAAGACAGTTTTGAAAATTCGAACCACAAACAGGTGTCATGATTCGAGTCGTAGCAGGACTTAAAGAATGATGCAACTTGGCACTTCAAATTCTGTCGAAGAAACAGTTATATCACAAATCGCACTTGTATCACCAACTGTGCCCTCAACACGAGATCAAAACAATCGTGAAGGTTAAGCATCAATGGTTTCACAAAAAAATAATCTTGTGACGAACCACTGTTACAAAACAATTTCACGCAATTCAAGTAATCTCTCATGAACTCTGTTGAGAACACATCTCTCAACAAAGTTAAACTTATCAAAACATAAATACTCATGAAATGTAATCGCGATTGAAAGACAAATTTCATAAAATTTCATTTTCAATAAACACTACCTTTTAAGTAAACCGACAGATGGATTTTTTAAAACTTTATGGCGAAGATTTGTATGTTTATAGCATTTCAAGGAAGAAATAAAAATGAAACTTGTTGAAAGGATAAAAAGAAGAAATTCGTAAGTTTAACAACATCGGAATAGAATAAACTGCCATATTTTTATTAGATTATACATAACATGAAACTTTTTAAAGGAAAGTGAAATCACGTTCATTAAACCAATATATAGCTTGGCCAAACTCTTGCAAAAAAAAAAAAAAGGCATTTGTGCACAACCAAATGAACAATATTAATCGAGGACCCAGGGTTACAATAAATTCATTACGTCAGAAAATGAAAACGTTTTTCCTTTAACCTCCAGTCAGGCGCAAACGAAATAATAAGCACACTACCCACATTTTATACTATAGTATCTTATTTATTATTATAGTGTCTTCATTGATTTGTGCAACCCACGGAAGACCTCTGATCTGGTGCTGCAAGAAGATTCGAGGAGTCTCGTGTTCAAAGAAAAAACCTAGTGGTCTCGGAAAGCGTAGAGGCCCTAAACCCACATCGTCTAAATCACCACTGAGAACAGACCATGTTCAAAAAGCGTGATCGGCGGTGGGAAACTACCAGAACTCATCATCTGTAAATTACTCGTCATATTTTGCGATGACCAGGACACTCTGGATTATGTTGGGTAATGCGTGTCTAGAAATACCCATTACGTAGTTCTCGTTACTCGTTCAGATAAAAGGCATATCGGATCCGATAACCAAGAATACCATATATTTATATCGTCGCTTAACAAGCAACACCGCACCTATCACTTTTTTTGAAATTTCAAAGAGGAAGATTCAAATGAATTTTTCGCAACCAATAACGAATATTTCTAAAAATATTTTCACTTCTGTTAGAATATGTGGTTCCATGTTCATGGTAGATATTAAAAAAATTCAGAAATAATCGTTATTGGTTGCGAAAAATTCATTTGAATATTTCAAAAAATTGAGATGGGTGGTCTTGCTTGTTAAACGACGAGATACCACTTTCTTTTTTATAAGTGTTAGTTTAAATACATTAACATCTGGTTTAGAAATTACACGAGGGCTATTTTCAGACGGACCTAGTCATTTTGACGACGAGGATGACATTTGACCACGACGGATTGAACTGACGCCAGGCCTGCGTACCTGGTGCTGTCGAATTTCAAACCCGCACCCTCAGGTCCAAGACTGTGCTGAAAGGCTACCGTAACCCTTCTTTTCAATAGAGAATCAGTCTGGAAAAGTAAATTTTTTTGCCAGCGAGTGAGTAAATTTTTTTACCAACGAGTGAAAACCAAACCTATATTCTATGTTAAATGGTGCTTGTGTACAACCATCACTTTGTTATTTCTCATTATTTACATTTGTTTTTGCGAGAGTTCGCTGGTATCCTGTATATAAATGATGCGAGATCACTATAAAGATTCCGCAATTCTTGTCGAGTTATGGAACGGACTTTAGATTATGCTAAGAGGTTTGTAAGCGTGATAGAGGGGTCTATTCTGGTACCCCGGTTGGGTTAGGTTCCGCACGTTAACAATGAAACCCAACCCAACCGGGGTTACCAGATAGACCCCAGAGTCTAACATGATTTTCTTAGGTGCAGGGCCGTCTTAACAAATCTCAGCGCCCTGGGCTAGAGATAATCGGTGCCCCATCAGAATCGTAGCTAGGAATTTGAACGTCTGTTGCCTAAAGAAATTACCTACCTAATAAAATAATTTAAGATCAAAAGAGAGAAAAATCACCTGTTTTCTCCGATTAACGTCTTATAGTTTGACAAATTGGAACTCTTCATATTTAAAATTATAATTGAATAATTTCTTTGGTTCAAAATTAAAATACTGAACAAAAGGATAAGACAGCCCCGTTTAGGTGAAAAGATTTTACTTTATTTTTTATCAACTGAATTAAAGTCGTCGATTCAGCATGATTTAACACTAAACGTACCGGCACACAGTGGAGTATTTGCCGCAAAATCCTGGTCAAAAATACTGTTCATCCTTTTAAAAGTTAAAATCATTGCTGTTGACTTTTGATTTATGTTATATTAATAAATAACTTAAATAAACTCAAAAACAAAGAAAATAGTTTTTTTAAATAAATGTAAAATACAAAGTTTACTTAACTCTTTACTGCTTAAAAGAGGAAAGTAAATGTTGATAGATTTGTTTTACTTCTTTTTGTAATTTTTAATTAAATAGGTTAATGTTATATTATCTATAACATTTTAGTTATTGTTATAAATATATTTTATATATTATAATGCATATTTACATTTAGAATTTTTCAAATTTGAGGCATTGCAATTTACATATGCATGTTTTCCAGTTCATAGGATAAAATAACGGTTTTAATGTTATTCCTTAGAGCTCTGTTCTTCGTTTTCATCATTCTCATTTTGATGTTTTTATAAGGACCGCCCTCAGACGTTTCTTGAAGAAGTTGCAGTGTTTCGCTAATACAAAGTATCTCGTTTCGTCTTTGTCAAGCCCAGATCATAAATGAATCGCTGCTTAAAAGAAACATATTCAGAACATCTATGTTGAAAATTTCTCTATTGAACTTTCTGGAGTAATTCGAACGGTACGACCTAAAGTATTTGTTTCTGGCCTTGGTAGCTTCTTGTGACAGCTGGCTAAGATGTATTTCTCCACTTGCTGAATTACAGTGACCCAAAGTATTAAAACTTTGCACATTGTTGGAGTCATAATTACATGTAGATCTTGTTTCATCAGCATATACTTAAAACTTTTTTACATCATTGCGATACCCATTTATTATAGCTTTCAATATCACTATCAACCTTTTAATCAATTCTACATTTACTACAGTGATTCGTGAAGCAATCTAAGAAGAATTCTAGATCTGAAAAAATCTCATCATTTGATGTTCGAAAACATTGCTTTGGATTGTAAAGAAGCAGTCCCAGTTCCCCTTTGAACTTTCTTAGGATGTTCTTTTTAATGCCTCCTACAATTCTTTTCTCTTCTTCATTCTCGCCTGTCATTTATGCATTGACATTCTGTATGATAAGTGAAGTTCTGACTTAAAGAATTGTATGTGTGTATGTAAAGTTGACAGACAAAATTTCGAAGTAACTTGGTTTTCTAGAAATCTCTTATGTAATTTATTAGAGTCTTATGATGAAAGTCCACAGATGTAGCACCTAATTGTAGATGTTGCCCCTGTTGCAGTATTGCAGGCTCTTCCATCGCCCATTGTCAGTAGTACAGAGTATTTAATCTTTCACGCTCTACTTTCAGTTGGTACTTCTGTAATGTACTGAATTTCTTCGTTTATAATATCTAATATTTCATGTTTAAAGTGCACGCATTTTGGTCTAGTAATCTAACAGTACGGTAATCATAAACGGAACACCGATCAGGTTAAGCATGCGGAATGCACTACAGGACTGGCTTCCACGACAATTAACACTGGCACTGTGGACGAACTCCCCCTGTCATACGCCGACAACTTCCCCATTACAGGGTTACAACCCGCCAACATCGGAGATGGACCCTAAGAAGTAGTAAACTCACTTTATGTCAAAAAATGTCATAATAAAGTCATGAAAATAAAAAAAGGTATTTTATAAAAAAAATGGCGCAAATATGCGCAAGATTTTATCTTTGAAATTGGTCCTCAGTATTATAAATATTATGTCTATACTTTAAAATAGGCCCGGCAAAGCCCGGCACACCTTTAAAAAGCTTTCACAATGTATAAATTAGAGTTAAAAAGGCATAAAAATTAACTTTTGAAATTTTTTATTATGTGGAATATAAATATATTCGAATAAATATATAATTTAAAACAAAGGTCTTACCTTTATTTAACATATAAAAATTATTTAACTTTAAACCATCAGTTTATATAGCCACAAAAAAATATATTTAAACGTTACAGTAAAGCTGAAATGTGACAAAAACTACATTCACTAATGAAGAAAACCGTTTTTCAACTGAGGCTAGGAGCTAAAGGATATGACTCATGTTCCTGAAATGAACGTCGATCGACGCACCAATTAGTCAGCTAGTATAAAATACAATTTTTACAATTGTTGAGTACATTTCAAATTTGACTTTTGGCCAGGATTTTGATACAAATACTCCACTGTGCGGCATTTGGCCGTTACATTGAAAATCCCATTGGAAAACGGTCCTTTGACCGGTCGCGGTAGGTTTAGTGTTAAAAGGATTGCTTTTCCGCCCCAAGTCCGATAAGTTCACCAAGTAGAGTCACCGAACATTCGATAAGAATGGATCTCAATAGTTACTCATCTTTAATTAATATTCGAGTACATTTAGGAACTCGCATAAATTTCGCCACCATTACGAAAGCGAGGGTTGACGCATCATAACTTTGGGTTATCCAGGTTTGTTTTGAGAAACACTGCGATTTTCTGTACGTTTGGAGAGAAAGTGAAAGATAGTATCTCTATCTTACCTTTGTTAAAAGCGATGGAAAAAAGAAAAGAATGGCAAGAGGTTCAAAGTTTGCAAACAAGAATTAGATAACTGTTACAATGCAGAGAAGTGTTCCACATTATCTGCTGGGAACCGACATTGCGATGACAGATTGGATGGAAGGGTATCAGTGAAGTACTTTTCTCTTCGAGAAGAAAGTAGGGCAAAAGGGTAGTAGGCGAGACCTCCTGCATTCGCAGATAATTTACTCTAAAAAATGAAATTAGAAGTTTAAAGGATCTCTTATTTAAAAAAGTTATTACTCTTACTGAATCCCAAGAAAAGTATAAATAAACGTTTTGTAAATATGCGACAGAATCTCAAGTAATTTCTCACAAGAATTTTTAGTAACAATCTTTTTAGATAAATGAATCAATTCCTGTTCTCGTGATGCGCACCAAGTGCGTCCGATTTAATTGTCGAATCCACGCCACATCTAGCAGGAGGAAAAAGGACATCGCGCTAAATCACAAGAGGAGGCAACGTGCAGCTAGATGATATGCGCAGTTACATTCATCACGTAAATTGACGTCAAATGAATCTATTCTGTTCTTCGACCAACCTTTGCTTATTTATTTTTCAAAGTAATTATCTTACAATAATTATTTTTGAAGGGAAAAGTCAAGATCAACGACAAAATGGTCCGAGCACCAAACGTTGCTCGTATCTACTCGTTGATAGAAATTACTAAGGATTCCATAGTTCATATACATGTGGATTAGTCTGCAATAAAAAGTGCAGATCGACAATGAGAGATTTTGAATTCAAAGTCAGTTACTGAACCAAAACTGGATTTTTGATGGAACAGGGGAAAAATGTATATCTGCAACTGCAATAATGTTCTGCCTCTGCAATAGACATTAATAGAATGAAAAAGTAAATGTAGCACATAGTTGCATGAAATTGTTTTGATCTATCAACGAGCAATTCCTATAATTTTATGATTCCACATAATATTTGTAATCAAAGGGATGGGAAAAAATGGATTAAAACGTGGGGCGCAAATGCAAATCGTTTCAACCCAAGCTTCGCAATTATACACATTTGTATCACACCTTTACATTTCTTAATATTAATTTCGAATCATTTAATAATTAATAAAATATTTCGCTTTTATTTTTTACTCGAACTGCAAAGGTTCTAAACTAAGAAATAAGAATAAAGGTTCTATAATAAGAAATAAGAATAATAAAGAGATTCTAAACTAACTTTAAAATTTAAGTTTATAAAATTGAATTAAAACATTTTTTATATTCCTTGTATTAATTAATATAGATTTACACAAGTTCTGTTGAAAAGCAAGAAATCTTGCAACTAGATACATCTCGGTTTTAATTTTTTGATAGCTTTATAGATGCAATTGCTTTTTTCGATTTCACTAAAGTCGGGAATATTGTTTCATGGAAACAATTTTTCTTCCCATGCAAGTTGTTAAGATATAAAATACTAAATAAAATTATGCCAAATATTTCAAAAAAGGAGCCTCATTGTATAAGTACGCAGTTTCTTTGTGCAAGAATTGAGTTTGGCTTTGTTCACCATAAAGTAGTTTTTGAAGTCTTGGCATTAATAGAAATGTTGCATTGCTGTTGCTGTCGATATAATGATAGTTTTTTAGATTAAAATATCAAATAGTTATACAATTCCTATTGAATTAAAAATTTTAAGCCTTGAAAATTCTATTTCTCAATACAAAATTTTAAGACAAAGGAACGACAGACATTGATTTTAAGGCAACATAATTTTTCAAAGATATACGAGTGGTATATCTCTTTTGCGAGATAAATATGATTAAATTAACTCCAGCCGCTGTACGAAATATCTGTTGAAATTACACACGTAAATTTTTCGAATTCATTAAAATTCGATTAACATTTTGCCACCGGAATAATTTGCAATTAATATATTATGCATACTTCAAGGTGATTTCTACATTCATAAATTACAGATCTCATCCACTTTCTACTGTGCAACTCCAGATATGTCTGAAGCAAAATAATTTTAAATCCAACTTAACATAGCTTATATCACAATTTTTAAAAGAAACAAGTGAAAGAAAGGCGTATTAGATCGTAGTTATAAGAATTATTCGCATTATCCAATATAATAATTAGTAGAAAAAAAGTGGCATTCACAAACTTCAAGAAAGGCATAGCATAAAAAGAGAATGCTGAATTTAGTTATTAATAATAAACCTTGAAAAGATTTTATTTTTCATAAAAAGATTCACGAGTTAAAATATAACATGTTTCACTTTTCAAATTAATTCTTATATTTTTAGAAATTATTATTTTTAATAGATATTTGAAGTTTTATGAAACATGTAGAGTCTCAAGCAGACTTCGTTGGAACAAATAATCAACAAGTTATATATATATTTTTTAAAGAAAAATTTATAAATCACAATTATTTGAGAGAAAAATTTACATCCCAATTATACAAATTTCATTGTAACAAATTATCGAGGGGAAAAAAAATGAGAATTTTAAATAAAGATCCATATTACATACCGGAAATTAAAAGGACTAAGGCGACTGCAGACGCAGTTAGTTGATCAGTAGATAAAATCGTGATATGTTACTATCGTAGCTTCATCGAAGCATCGTTTATATAATAACCCTAAACCTTCTCCCCGCTATTGCGGAAGAACTCTTTTCTGGATTCGTTGTCATGGCAATAAGAAGTTTGTGTATGTTCTGTTATCAGAGATAGTGCGGACATTCAACGCAATTTCCAAGAGTTCGTTACGCAAAAAATGAATTTCATAATATTTCAAAACAAATGTTTTTGTTTTTTATTTAAGAAACTGATAATTGTGGTGGAGAGTTCAAATCAAACAGACTGTTACTAAAGAACGTTGAACTTAATCTTGGAAATTACTTTCACTTAGCCCCACTCACTATTTGTTAATCTTTGTAATTTTTTATTTACATAGACGAAATAAAAACTTGGAACCTTACTAAAATAAAATAAATTGTTTTCACACTTTAAAAATATATAAAGGCAGGAAATCGGAACAGTTATTGGATATTTTTCAATTTAATTATTATTTAAAATCCGATTTTTATCGTACAATTAATTCATGTTATAAAAGATATCAGTAGGAGCGGTCTCCCCTGGACTTTCTCGTATACTTCCTAACAAAGGTTCCTAACCGCATAAAAATTGCGGAGAGCTACGAGTATTATTTGTATTATCTTCGCTGACTGCGACAACACGGAAGGGTCAACAATGCAAGCGAGAGTAAAAATACGCGAAGGGACAATAATGTGCTACAAGCAGGCACCGACACACAATATGGTGCGTATTTTCGCGTCGTAGTAAGATAAAGAAAACGGAATATGCAATTTTAAATGCTTTTTTTTTCTACCGATTGGAACGGAAATTGGGCACAGATCTACAATTATGGTTAGAGGACCTCATACCAGTTTTTGTTTAGCTAAGTCATTGCGTTTAGGAGTTATCGTGTTCACATGCATACGAATATACAGAGCGACAGAGAGTCAGCCCTTTGAAATATTTGGTGAAAAATTTGATAAGGACCTACATTCCTGATGATAAAACTGTGCACCAAATTTTATTCATCTAGCTATTTAAGTTTTTGACAGTCAGACAAACCTACCGGGAACTGATTTCGTCCAAAATTTGATAAAAATCTACTAATTTTGTATAAAGCCCATATACCAAATTTCATCCCTCTTTTTCAAACCTTTTTCGAGTTTGTGTTCACAGACAGACAGACATAATTCCAAAATTTTGTTTTTCGAATTCAGGAGGTCTAAAATGTGGAGATTCGTCAAAATCTCGAGTTCGAATTTTTCGCAGAATCTCTAAACATCTCGAGTATTTTATGCCTTCTGCGATGAATGAAAACGACAGCCCCTTTCCAAAACAGAAGGGATCATCTTATTAGCTAACAAAGAAAATTAATCAGTTGAGGGGTTAAACTAACCGGAGGGAAATCTTTTGTAAAAGAATGTATCTTTGCAAAGATAAGTTTTTAAATGTAATTTTAATTTTCTAGTTTCAAAAGCATTATATGTTTGTTAAATAAATGAATAATTAATAAATATATCTATATTGTTCTTTTGCGAGCCATTTTAGTTTCTGTTTAAACAAATAACATGTTCAGGTATGTTGAATTTAATTTTTAATTGATAATTTAAGGTTCCTTTTCGAAGCCTATTTTGGGGAGGTCCTCGTGATTTTGAACTGTCAGGTAATGAGCATATCTGAACGTCAACCCTTTTTCCTAACTTCCAAAACATACCAACGTGGGATAGTTTGGCTTCAACAGCAGATTTAGCGTTTACAAAGCTTCAAGGCACGGCAGTTTGCACCACAAATTAACCTGGATTTAATGGTTCTTTGAGCAGCCTCGAATCATTCGGCAATCACAATCTGGTTTTTTCTGTACAAAATTAATATTAATAACAATAAAATCTTTTCTGCTCTTGTTTATGAAACTTAAATAAATATTTTGAATTGAAAATTTCACAAATTATTGCAATTTTCGATAACAAAAAATGAGCTTTATAATTCTTTGAGTAGTCTCGAAGTGTTGGACAGTCATTTTCTGGATTTTTCAGCACAAAATTGATAATTCTTTCCTGATATTGCGTGTGAAACTGTAATAAATGTTCTGCATCAATAATTTCACAAATTATTGCAATTTTAGACAGTAAACATTTTATGCACAGTAAACAGATAATTACATCTTGCGATGAAATGATAAAATTGAAAGATAAAGTACGGCTGATCTCGAATAAATTCATCCAATGTTCATCTCAGCAGAATTTCTTCTGTCCATCTCAGATTACAATTTCAATTAATGCATTTTCAAAGGATTCGACTGGTAAGTGAACATAAAAAATTCTACTGTTTCTGAGTGCGGTCTAATGAACTCGCTGTTTCAATATCTAACCAATTTTATGGCCCAGAATAATTTTAGGGGTCAAGGAGTGTCAAAGATTAAGAAAAAATTTATTCCAATAAAATTTTGAATTTATTCTTCGCCCAAAAGAAACTCTCTTCAGTCAAAAGTTATCAAGATGCTGAACTGTTGTTGTTGTTTCTTATTCCACTTGTTCTAGTCCTCAGCTATACCAAGTCCAAGAGTCCGCTCGCCCACAGAAAATACAATATATCCAATAATATCCAATACTATAGGCGAATGATTCATGGTAAAGGAGGAGAGTGTAGCTTCTGTTGGCACTAGACCTTGGGGGTCTATTATTGTAACCCCCGGTTGGGTTCGGTTTTTAACGGGCGCAACCCACCCCAACCGGGGGTACCAGAATAGACCCCTTGGACGCCCGAGGGAAGAAGTCTGACTAAGATGCTGAACTAATAATGTTAACCCCTTGCCTTACGATTTTCTTCAACCTCATAATTAGATGAGACACCCCCATTTGGGATTTTTTTTATTATCTCAATCTATTTAAGATGGTAGAGGATACTTGAGACCTTTAAGCGTTTCCAAGTAATTTTTTTATTTAAAATTAATTATTACGTTGACTTAATTACGGATTTCAATAGCACAAATTCTGTAATTCATTGCACGTGTCAGACACGTTGTTGTAAGTTAAGGGGTTAAAGTTCATAGAGCTAATTTAATAAAGCAAAGCTACTTTTCGAACCCTGCAAAATGTTCGCTTATCTTAGTACAGTCGACGCTCGTTATAAGGACCCTCTGCGTCCCACAGCAAAAGGTTTTTATAACGAGTGGTCGCTATAGTGGATATAATTAAAAACTGCACACATGCACGCTCAGCACTTCCATATAAATAGGCGATTTTTAAAGAGATTCCAACTAAATACTCAACTTATTTTTTATCATTGGTATTTAAAAAAATAATTTATTAATTAAAAATATATTTCTAAAACAGATTTTAAAGTAGAAAATAAAGGGTGTTATATACTTACAAAACATTTATTTTCTAAAGAAAAAATCAGAAATGGTTGTTTGTCTTTTCTGCATATGTGCTTTTTGCAAAACATAATTTTCCATTTCAGTTAAGGATGATAAATAATGTTCTGCCTTTCAAAAAAGCATTTTAAAGTCTCAATAGCACTTGAAAGATTTTTTTTTTAGGCTATTCTAAATTTCCCGCTGGGGGGAAGTGGGAATTGGCGCCCCCCCCCCTGTCAAAGTTGAACTGTAACACTGAAGACTCTACATTTACGAAGCTTCTCAATACAATAATCAACGTCATTTACATTTAGAAACATGTTCTTTTTGGAAAAATACCGGGAAGAGTGTTCGCTGAATTCGGACGTTGTATTGGGATTAGACGACACTGTATGGTCGTTATACCGGAAGTAAAATAACATAATGCATAGGGAAACACAGTTGGGGATTTTATCACTGGTCGTTATATTGGAATGGTCTTTATAATGTGTGGTCATTATAACGAGCGTCGACTGTATATACGTAATTTTCTCCTTGCTCGCAGTGGCATAAGAACATCCTAATGACATACTAACAACGAAGATCAGCATCCACTCTTTAAAAATTTTCTGCTAATGTTTATGACGCATAACCAATACGCTATAGGCATATTTTCTGGAAAGATCTAAGCAATGGTCATTCGTGTTAGAGCTCCAGCGAGGAAACTATTTCTGCTAATACAGTATAAAGCATCGCTTATGCGTCTTTCAAAGGACTGACTTAAAAACCACGTAAATAAATGAAAAGACATACAATCGAAAATTTTATAAATGACCCTATTATTATACACTTAATGTTACTTATATAAATTCATTTAAAGGTCATCATTTTAAAATTTTATAATACAGTAGAATCTCCCTAAAACGAATTTCTCCCTATAACGAAATTTTTAATCGGAATGTTAAATAACATTCAATATATTCTCCATATAACGAAGTGGCTGTCTAACTATAACGAATTTTTTCAGAGGTTTATCCTTTCGATTTTTGTCATTTTTGAAGACAAAAATGACAAAAGTTGTTAGTTTGTTACAGTTGATAGTTTCTGTGCAACCAATTCGCTCACACGTGCCTGTTTCTGGAACAACTCACTCTTAAAATGTGAAAAATTTTCTGAAAATTTAACATCACGAAATGAAAGCAATGTAAAATAACGGAATTTTTCAAGTAAAATAAACGTAAGTACATACTATTCTCTAAATTGGTGAATTGCTTTAACTTTTGAGCATTTTATTTATATAATAAAAATTAGTATAATTTTAACAAATTTATAACATATATATATTACTCCATTTTTAATTGAAAATCATAAATACATTTAAACTTATCGCACCTATTGAAAAGTTTGGAACTTAAATAACTGCAAAAATCTCTAATCTCCGTATAACGAAATTTTCTCTATAACGAATTTTTCAATTGGAACCAAGCGATTTCGTTATAGGGAGATTCCACTGTACACAGTATTGAAAACAATAAATAAATTTTAAACTTTAACATTTATCATAAAATTGAGAAAAATCATAACTTTATTGCATACCTTCAGTGTAATAATGCATTTCTTATTTTAAACAACTTATGTGTAAGTAGGTAGGTCTTTTCTTTTTGGAAAAAACAGGCAGGAAAAGGATGTTGCCTCCCCCATGCTTTCTAGTAAAAGTTTCCCCGCTAATAAAAACAGGGAAGTATTGATCGAGGCAGAAAATCTGCGACTTTTAGTAAGTGGGAAAACAACGCGTAACCGAAACTTTGCGTCGTATAAACGAAGTACTTGATTATCACAATGGTTACGAATGAATCGGGGCTGTGATGAAACGACGTATAAGTGAGAAACGTATAAGCGGTGCTTTACTGTAAGGGGTCTATTCTGGTACCCCCGGTTGGGTTGGGTTCCGCACGTTAACAACGGAACCCAACCCAACTCCCAACCCAACCGGGGGTACCAGAATAGACCCCAAATTTAGGTTAACCTTCCAGCGGGCGCGCGTTTTCAAGAGATACTTACATTGTGCATCGTATTATATATTTATATCGTACTTTTATAAATTTAAGTGCAATTTTTATTTATAAAATCATTGTTTACTATTAAGTTAATAAATACTGATAATTTAAATAAAAGCTGGATTTATTTTTATAAAACAACATGATATATTTATGTAATACGATGCACGGTATATCGTAAAATTTGTGCAGGCGCGCCCGCTGGAAGGTTAAATCTAAATCTATCCTGTTATCTGTTCAATCTAAAAATCTATCCTGCTTTATACTTCGCAAAAATCCGCGTTTAACTCCCAAAACAATTTCTTCTTACCACTAGTTTTGTTCTGACATACTATGTCCACTAGTTTTCGAAAGAACACTAATTTAGCACATTCGTACCGTGATTTTGATCGAAGACAATCTTATTTAATCTCAAACTATTTCAAAATTACTACATCAAGAGCACTCACAGCAATGCATCTCAACCACTTAAATCTTCAGTTTTCTCTACGATCTTATCAGATGGCGCATTCAATTTTGGGAATATGTTTCGGTTTTCATTCAGTTGAGAGTCGATAAAATACTTGAGCTGCTTGTGGATTTCGCGTAATTTTTATATCGAATTAGAATGTCTGTGAAGGATTTAATTTTTTCAGTTTAGTTATATTAACATCCCGTCTTAAAGCAACACGAGGGCTATTTTGAGATGGACCTCGGCATTTTGAACCGCGGTCAGATGTCGAGGACGACGCCTGAGCTGACGCCCCCTCTACAAACTTCCGCATCACGTGAGCGGGGGGACGTTTTGCCACTACGCATGATTTAACGTACCACATACGGCGAATCTTCAATGGAATCGGGTTTCGAACCTGAAACCCTCAGGTCCCGAAATCGAGACCTTACCACTAGACCACCGCGGCTTCGATTTAATTTTAGGTTAAGGACTATCATAGTTCTATACTCATAGCAGTGAGGGGGTTAACAGTATTTCTTACAACTTCAGACCGCTTAAATATACATAGGAGCAGTTTCAATGGATTCAATTCTAATATTTTTAAAGAAAAAATTTGCATTAAACTCGTAACTATGCTCAATTATGAGCATAGTTATAATCTCATAACGGGACATATTTCTGAGTTATTTATTTCATTTCCAATCATAATAAAGGCACAAAATTAGGCAGCAACGGTAGGTAGGCATGGTAAGGCTTTTTGGCACAAGGTCCAGTGTAGGGCTGCCGAGAGCCGAGTCAGGCCGGGACGCGGGGCAAAGTACCGGCAAACGGGCCCCACACTAGAATGCGGGACCCCCTTACGAATGATGGCTGTGGTGACTAATCAGCAGAAGAGAGCCTTTCTCCAGGTTGCCCGGGTCGCGTCAATCCGACTTACAACCACCTACTGTAATTTCGATTAATATAATGAGAACGTGCGAGTTTTATATTCAGAGAAATTAGATGTAAAGATATAGTTCAACTCATTCCGGGCCTCATTTGTCGGGGATAAAAATGAATACTCTTGAAAATAAGAACAATATATTTTTACTCATCCCAGGCCCATGGGATTTTGCCCCTCTTTCTCCCCTCTCTCGGCGTGGTGTAGGACATGCTGTGTCATAGACAGCTAATGAGAAAGAAGACTTAAAGTAGAAAGGATTTTCTTTTACAATCAAAACAGAAAAAGAGTATTGTTCATTGCTTAGGCTTTTGACGGAAGTAAATATTTAGATTTTATTTAAACTTATATAATATATAAGACTGGATATTAAAATGCACTACATATACACATTGAATGTATTAATTATGAAAATTAAAAGAAAATTATCTTCTATCTTTAACAGTCTCGCCAGTTCATGAAACCTATCCTAAATGAAAGAAATCAATGAAAATTCGTAAAATAACTTAAAAATTCACCATTTCGTAAATGGCGCAATGGAGATGACAGTGTTTCGTAACCAGATTGCTTACTAGTATTCCTCAAAGATTGAGTCCAACTCTGTTGTAGTAAAGCATGGATATAGAGAACTCTTGTTTGTAGTGAACTTTCCTAAGGCCCTCCTTGAGTCTCCAGCTCAGCTTATGCCATTGTATGTGAAACTTACCAGTGAGCTGCTCGCGTATCCTAACAAGAAACTCTTACCTGGAGCTCACGATAACTCGAATGAGTATTAAGCGCATCATAAGATCTAGCTCTCTGCCACCGGCGAAATGGGCTCCATTGTGACGTATAAGGACTATCATTTGCCATTCCCTTTTAATTATATTGAAAGATAACCGAGAATCTAAGCATACTGATTTACCGGCCTCTATTTCAAGGACTATCATTTGTCATGCCCTTCTAATTATATTGAAAGATAACCGAGAATCTAAGTATACTGATTTACCGGCCTCTATTTGATACAGATTCCACTCCTCCTATGAGGGAACCGTTCGGGTAGAGTGAGAGTCGAAAAACTTCTATTACTGTTAACCTATTAATTATAGTATTTTTTTTCTTTTTAATCGTTGTTGAAAAGCTGAAGTTGAGAATCGGAGGGTGTAACAGTGACGCTCCAGCTCTTTTGATGCGATGCTGATGTCGATATGACATCAGCATTGGTATAATTGGCTTATCAATTGACATAAGACTGAGGTAATGCCTTGTTCACAGTGAACGAAAGGTTTCTGCGCATTTGCGCACCTATTCCAAAATACATAATTTGAGATATGAACGCTTTCGCAGAATATTTCGGAAAAAAGTTAATGCTATAGTTTTCCAAAATTAATTATTGCGTTATTCGAGTAGCCTGCTGTGCAACGAATTGCAGATGGTTCAGGTTTGTTCAGCGAACTACACGCACTGACGCGCAATTTGCAATAGTTGATCCACTATACCTGGCTTCCTACTGTATAACTGTATTTCGTAAATGATCTCATGATCCTAATAAATATTACAAATAATTCTTTAACAAGAGAAACTACTGATCATTCCTTTCTGAGTTTTCTGTAATGCTATGCAACTATTTTTTATATTAAAACAAAATTGTGCATGGGGTTTTAAAAAAAACAGATTTTTTTTCCGGAGAAATCCACGCACTTCCATCTTTTTCTCGAGTGGATGCGGAGATTCTTCGAGAAGAAAGTGACAGAAAAGGAGACTCACCTCGGGGCGGAGAGAGAGAGTGGAGATGGATGCTGTAGCAGTCCGGGGATGAAAAGGAAGTTGATCTGTGCAATCGGCCGCTTTAATCGTCCTAATCACCCATAAGCTTCCTCCACCCCATTCAAATGACCTTCGCCTCCTTTGGGAACGAATCAGCCACCGCTTGGCAGCTTATCGCCCCGAGATTTCAGCCATCCCTCCGCTCACTGAGATAACGCATGAAGAAAAAAAAATCAGGGATTCTTTGTTCGAAAAAGAAATTCGTGAAAACACTAGGAAGATCAAATCTTATTTTTTACGCTGTGCTAATTCTGTATAAAACTCCAGTTTTTGCATTCCGTTTGCACGAGATCATATTTTCTTGAATTATGAAGGTGAATTTTCATTCTCTGAATGGTACATGGGTTGTTCAAAGACTCTAGTCTGAATAAAACATTTCATCGTACACACTCTGAATGGTACAGCGTTCTTTTAAGCTAATGCAAAGGAAGATATATCATTTAATAGGAATCTAAATAATTCTCAAATTGAATATCAAAATTTATTAATCCTTCTGCTGCTGAAACTTGCAGAATGTTTTCATAATATTTTACATTAATCGCCTTTGCCGACGAGCTTGTTCGCTAGTATACTGAGTTTTTTTTTATAAATTTTAATTAAATATCTAATGTATAAATAATAATATAACTTGATGTTGATGTACGTATTTTTTAGCTACAAATTGTAATAGACATTTAAGCCGTGTTATTTTGGCAGCCTTGCACCTGTTCTGTTCATTGAACACATGAACCTCACTAACGGAATAATGTCACATAACGTCACGATCCTATGAAGAAGGTAACTGCCAGCACTATCTAATCAGTATTGTCATATACGCGGCACTGTACCATTCTTATTCCTCGCAAAATGCACAGGTGATTCCGACATTAAAATGGTGCGGCAATGCGTGTGTTATATGAGCACGCCCAGCAGCTTGTTAGCTGGATTGAAACATGCCGATAAAAAACATTAAAGAATATCAAGTAGGGTCAGGCGGGGAAATTGGGAACAAGTAGTGATAGGAAACGGTGATTGCAGAGCGCACTGGTGAGGCCCCAGAGAGCTGAAAAGCACGTATTTTGGTTAAGACACTCTAGAGGAAGAAGAAAAACACTTTCCTACTTTTTCCAATGTTATTTGGTAAGGTTTGTTACCTTTAATTGCAACCGTGTTCAGAAAAGTGAAATCAAATTTTCGTAAGTTTCATATTTCGTTCTCTATGCTGGTTATATGCAAGCTGAGTTGCCGAGTTATATATTTCTCAGATCTGTAGGATATAACGATTACGAGGAAACTTTGGTTTTCGTTTTTGCATTTCACCTTTAGGAGCAGGTTAGTGTTCTTAATTACCTCTGAAAATTGTTATTGCGGGGTAATTGGGAACAGGCTGCTAGTGTTACTTAAAACTTATTTTTATGTAATTGGAATAATTTATTATATGATGGCAGCAATTTTAAATATAGAAATGCGGTTACGATCTGTCCCATCAGTAAAGTTTACTGTTTTATGTCAAATTAAGAGCTGGCATTTTAAAACATTCTGCCATGTGATGTACCTACATATTATTTTTTTACGTATAGAACTTGTTTGTTAATAAAGATATAAAGCCGTTTGACTTCAAATATGGTTGAAAACAAGAAACTGACGACGAGAAAGAAGGAAACGTGATACTAATGGAGGAATCTGAAGATGAGGATTTTGGCTATTTTCAATAAGAAAAAGAAGCTGCGGAGATGGAGGAAGTATTGAAAAATCATCCTTGGTTGATTTTTCAACAAATATGTTTGTTTTGATTAATAACGTTGGAGGTGCTAGAAAGACGACACATTATTCGTTCGTCTGCAGGATTCAAGAAGTTGACGATGGCAAATATGATAGGTTTGAGAACCACTAGTTTCGCTAAATCAAAATTTGTTTCAATGCTGAATGACCAGTTTGCCATTTACGAGAATCAGTTAAAAGCTATACTCCCAGATCGTATCTTTGAAGTAGATTGTTGGGAAGAATTATTTGATTTATAGGTAGTGCAAATCTCAAAGAAAAATTAATAGAATAGTGAATAGAACGTTCGATTGCAAGTGGAAAATCTACTTTCTATTAATTAATTGAACTATTTGTTTCTATTAATTTTTATGTGCGATTTTTAAATCTTTTCTATTTCCTTCTATCGTGTCATAATGTTCAATGATTTCAGCTTCTATAAAGATTCATTTCCCAACTTTTTCCGGCAAAGTTTGAGTTAGAATGATTATAAATTACACCAAATTGAAAGTTGTAAAGGTTTATAATAGTTTATATGCGATATTCCATGAAACAGAAGATATTTTTGCTGAAAAGCGTTTGAAAAACAGTATTTTGTGATAATTGGAAAAATGCAGTTAAATGCATTTTGAGGCAATTTACAGTAGTTTCTAATCATTTCAAAAATGTTCTCTTCAAATCAATTCGTTTCTGTGAACAGAAGCCGAAATAGGTGTTCCCAATTACTCCGCAGTCTCTGGGGTAATTGGGAGCACTTCGGGGTAAAAGTGAGGTTGATTAATTAATAAATTATTTTTGAAAGGAGGCATTGATTAATGAACCCTTCAAAATATGTTTATGCATTCACAAAAAAAATATAGTTCTCTTCTCCGTCGCATAAAATGACAGAGTCTGCAAAATCCTTCCCCAATTACCCCAACTGAAACTACAATCATTCAGCATATTGGATATATTGTCTGATACACTTAATATCTTAAAGAGCTTTGCTCAAAGATTCGAAAATTTTTGATAGATTAAGATAATTAAAATAAGAAAATAAATTTCATTAGGATATTACCTTAGCTTTCAAAAATGGAAGAAAAACGCGCAATAAAACATTTGTTTAAACAATGAAAAAGGCTTGCATTTCGTTGCAAAAATGAAAAATATTGGTGTAAATTATGAACATTTTTTAATTGATTAAAATTAGAGAAAAAATTATACGCCAACTTAATTAAAGTAATTGAAGATTATTTTTTGAATTTTTAGATGGTGTTAAAATTATTTTTGTGATATTATTTCTGGAAGTTATCAACGAAAAATGCCAAAATATTTCTTAATTTTTATTAATTAAAATTTTAAGTAATTTTTTTTAAATAGCTCATAGCAAACCCACCAAAGCATGTTTGTGCCGAATTGGAAAATTCTACATCCAATGGTCTTCACTGCAGAGCTACCTCCAACAGACACACACACATTCAGGACTCGAATAAACTCCGTAGGGGCCCTTAGGCAATATAAGCTTCTGGGTCCCCCTTTCCCCTTCCGAAATTCGAAAATAAAATGTTTTTTTTATTGATTTTAACTTGATCTCTGTGTAAGTAGTTTTTAATGAACATATTCTACGACGAACTGAAACAACAAAACATTTAATTGTGGGTGACCTTCAAAAGAGCTGGTATCTCGCGTATTAAAAATTTTTAATCCAATTTTAAATAAATTGTTAAAAAAAATTACCAAACATTTTTAACGCAGTATAAATACTCAAATACGAAGTTTTCCAAGATTGTTGACTTGTGAGTCATTCAGTCAGCTGCAGAAAAAAGAAATGAAAAGAAGACCACACTGAATTACAAACGACTTTGAAAACATGAAAAAAAAGTCCTAAGAATACGTTCTAAAATTTAAACAATTATTTAATTTTAATTTGAATATGTTCAACTTCACTCTTGTACACCAAATGATAGCGCAAAATCAGATAACACTGAAAGTACTGGGTAGGGAAAAAAAATCTCGAGGCTTCGGGGCCCTCCAAAGTTGCGGGGCCCATAGACAGTTGCCTAATTGCCTGTTTAATAATCTGGCCCTGCACACATTCGCTTTTATTATTGGCTGTTATGGCCAGCCATATGTTTTAGAAAAATATCATTTTTTACAGATTGAAATTAGAAAGTTTGCATGATTTGAATTATTATATATAATGTAGCGCTATAAATATTCTTTTAAAAAATTTATTTAAAAATGTTCTAAAATATCAAGTACAAATCTTGACAGCATTCAATCCATATAATAAATAAGAGAAATATTTCAAGCTTCACTTTTCTGATTGGAGCGTGACATTTGATTCAATTTGGAATGATAAGCAAATGTGGCATTAAAGTAATAAGATATGTATGTTTCATGATTTTATTTTATTTTGAAGAATGTTTACCAGAACATTACTGAAAATATTTTCATGAGCTTAAGCAAAAATAGTCAGTTAAAAGATTCATACAAGTGTTTGCTATATTTTGTACCGGATAATTTTAAAATATCTTGTGCAAAAGTAAAGGCAAAGAAGAGGGAACTGTAATAAACAAATTTTTGTAATGGAATTTTAATGCGGAAAATGGCACGTTTAAATAAATATTGGTACGTAAGGAAGTTGTGAACAACTGGTAAATAAAAAAAGGAAAATCAAAGAAAGAAACATTTCAAATATTCAACTTTTTCCATTAGATGCTCGACAAAGCACCCGCAAACATTAACCTTTTCAAGAAACGAATTTTTTAAAATACCAAAAATTATGCAATTTTTTTGTTTAGTTTTCTATTCATTTCATATCTGCAGGAATTCAGTGTCCAGGAAAACTTTAAAAAAAGTCAGATGTGTATTGCCTTCAATAAACTCGCACTTCCTTACTTTCCTTTAAGATACTTTCTCATATACTTTCACAATACGGTGCGGGTTTTATTTCTTTTTTAGCTTCGAAGTATGGCAAAAAGAATCGAGTATGGATTTTCGGGCGTCTTTCTTTTGAACGACTGGGTCCGAAAATCGAAATAGTTCTATAAATTCAGTGCCACGACTGCATATCAAATTTAATTTACCTTGCTTTTTGTTTTTTGAGTCATTATGTTGACGTGGAGAGACAAACCTATAATCTATTCTCTAACAGATCTTGTCCAAAATTAGGCGCAAGTTTATAATTCAAGCACAAAGATCGTGTACTAAAATTCTCCCATCTAGCTCGTTGCATTTTTTGAATTTTGGCGTTCATGTATGTACATACAAACAACAACAGTCAACCCTTTGACGGATTTGGTCCAAAATTAAACATATCTACAATTCTAGTAATAAAATCATGCGCCAAATCTGTATTTATCTCGCTGGTTGCACTTTCGATTTATTGTGTTCACACGCCCGCGAACAGACTTGCCAATTACGATGCAAAGCACATTTCTAAATTTAGATATTAAAGAGGTAACTGATGAATTGCCTGTCACACTTACCTTCTAGTTCATTCTAATATTTGCTACTTCTAGTAATTCATTCTAATATTTGCTACTTCTAGTAGTTCATTCTAATATTTGCT
>BGPR01002892.1:23646-61503 GCA_013235015.1 Araneus ventricosus
TAAGAAGTAAGTATTAATGATTTCTCTTTTGAATAATCTTAATGAAAATAAAAAAGAATTATTTTAATTGAGAATAATTCATTCTTAATTGGAAAAAAAAAATCTACATTTGTGAAGTGACTTCTAAGAACTGTTAAACTTTTAACATACAAAGCTGTCTTAGTAAACTCGGTGTATGCCCTGTTTACAGAAGAAACGTAGAAATACCCAGTCCTCTCACTGAGAACAATGTCATTCCCTTGATATAGGGATGGGAGGTGAATGTCAGGGTCGTATGTTTCTCCTCATGTAAAGCGGCATGCCTTACGGTAACGTAATACTTCTGTCCTGAAGTTGCAATTTTAATTTTATTGCGTAGTCTGACCAGAACTGTGACTCTAGAAACAGTGTTGGCTTCAGTCACTGAGAAAAAATTAATTGGACAACATGGTTGCAAAGAATTTAAAACATAAAAAAAAATTCCTGGATAATGTTCTGAAAACAAAACTGATGATTGATTTTAATTTGAATAAGTTTAAGCACATTCTTCGTTGCACTCTGGTGCGGTCCCTAGACAGGGGGCCCCTGTTAAGCAATCTGTCCACGACTTGAAGGACGCTGCCTATAACGTCTGGCAAGACTTAAAGAGAGTAAATCACATTTGCTGTTTGAATTCCCATGAAATAACCACAAGCGAATCGGTCCAATCGGCTAAAGGCTGGCCCCTGACATGAAGCAATGCAGACTAGAGAGAATACATGCTGTTTTGAATTCCATGAAATAAACCATGAGGAATGTCCAATTCGTATCTAAAGGCTGGCATTGACACTAGAATCACAATCAGACTTAAAGAGATAAATCACATGCCAGTAACTCCCTACCAGGAAAAAACACGAGAACTCTGTCCAATCGGCCATTAAGGAGCCGGCAATTTACACGAATCAACAGACCAAGACGAGAAAACCACATACGCCTGAAATACATGAAATCCAATGACACATACAAAGAGCCGTAATACGGCAATATCCGGATCACACGGGCAAGAGATAAATCAGCATACGCTGTGAATCTCTCACAATAAATAGAACAAGCAATTATCTACGCTCACTAACAACATAAAATTCATCGGCACTGCGCTGATATATTTGAATTTGTAGCAAAAATGCTTCGAAAATGCTGATAGACGTAAAGAAAGATGAAAACTCCCATTAGCCACGATATTGTCATGAAAATGTACTCGATTTCGTTTTCAGGTTTCGGATTCTTGCCGATGGAGGTTGCAGTTTTGGTCGCAAAGTAAAAACAGCGTATATATCTGTAAGAAAAGTGCATCTTAATGCAAAATACAATGTTTTTTTTATGCTACATTTGTATAAAAGGAAGGAGAATTTTGGAAAATACAATGTTTCGTATTGCGAGTGTTTATATTTTGAAACAAATGACTGGAATCAAGGAATACACGACATCAAAACGATTAAGGCTTTTCCCAGTTATAAAATTAAGTTCGAATTTTGAAAAAGAACCTGAACTTGTTTTATGTTTGTGAGGACGGAATTTCGTGATAAATTTTTCACTCGCTTCCTGATGTGCTAGAGTTATGAAATTTTGTTCAGTGGTATGTTCCTGATGACAATACAACGTTTTAATTTTGTTTAATACACTCAATTATTTAAAAATTAAATTTACAACAATTCAGTTCTTTTATCAAAAAATATTCAGAACTTTATTATTATTATTTAAATCTTAATTAAATTTCGATTCGAAATGACAGGCTTCATCAGGTAATGAATTTCAGAAAAATTGATTTTAAGATTTTTTAATATTTATGATAATGAATTATGAAATGTATTAAAGACTAAAAAACGTAGAAAATAATAAAAATATAAAAGGTTTTTTTAAAACAGGCTTTTATTAGTGTTCTAAAATGTGGAAAAGAAACTTTTTTTCAAAAACATGAGTATTAAAAATAGAAAGATCACGAGATATATAAAACCAGTAGGAAAAGAAAATTAATCCACAATAAATGTAAAAAAAAACCCTAAAAGTTTGTAAAAAAAATTAACAAATGTGATTGTTAAATGTGATTAAAACTCCAATTTGTTTAGAATTTATCTACAGTAATGCACCGTTTATACATTTCTCGTTTATATGTCGTTTCATCACAGTCCCGTTCCGATTCATTCGTATTCATAGTAACGACAGATTTCCCGTAAAATCTGACGTGTTTAAATAGATATATATGCGAGAGAAATGTTTAACATTGATTGAAAACAAATAAAACAAACATATGTATTATGACAGGAAATATTTTTATTTACGTATTTCTTTATTCAAAAAACTTCTTGGTAAACAACATTCCGTGTGAAGTATTTTTCTTTGTTTAACAATTTTCCTTGTACTTAAGATGTCTTTGTGTAAATTTTAACGTTGACAAACAATATTATCAAATTATATCATCACGATTGCACTAAATAATTAGACGCATCGTGGCGTCCAAACTATATCACGCGTATGATATACCACTAACGTAATTTACTATTTTCTATTAAAAAACGGAAATTAATTTGAAATATACGATTAATATAATTTAAAATTTCTCGGGAACTATTGATCATAGCGAGATAAATTTTATATCAATGGATAGCAAATTTTATTTCACTATTTTAGAGCTATTAAATTTGAAATTCGAACGACAATTACTCTTTTAAATTTAAAATGACTGAAATTTAGGTTCTCTAACAATGAAATAATACTCTTTAACGTCTAGAAGTTCTATGGCGCGAGTTTTGTTGTTGGTGACGTCAGAGCGTTACCGGAGGATCTGGGCTATTATATTAGTAATGATAAAGTACTTTGTTTGTACGACGCAAAGCTTCGGCTGTACGTCGTTTTCTTACGCTCTAAAAAGAGAAAATTACCTCCTTTCTAGTATTGATCTATAATAAGGATATAATGACGTCGAAATTATTCAATATTGAGGAATTAATGGAAGACAAATTGTCTGGTGAAATTTAAGCGACGAGGAAGAAGTTATTCAACCTCTCTTTAAAGACGCAATGGACTCCATTGAAAAACTTAGAACATATTTCTTTTGCCAAAAGAATAGTGAAAAAACATTCAGTGAACTTAATTCGACTTATAATGATGTACTTAATACTCACAGACAATCAGCACGTCAGACGACGATTAAAGATTTTCTTAATTAAACGCCTACATGCATGCACATAAATCGTCTAACTGTACAATTAGTGCTCAAGACATGCAATAAAGGTGTGATTTTTCTCACTTTTATGATAATTTAATTATTTATTTACATACGTTGTGATCTGTTCCATTCAATTCTTAATATCTAACTGTGTGTTTAACTGTTATCTCTATAACTGTATGTTTAACTGTTTTTGCTAGTTTCATCCGTTTGTATTCGTGCTATTGTGTGTTGCATCATTAAAAATGTTCTACAAATACAGATGATCGTTCTTGGAATTTTATAACTAACATGTTCACAAATGCAACGCATACAATGTAGTATTATACTAGTTCTATCTTAAAAAAATTAAAATTTATACTTTTAAATGAATTAGCATTAGTAGCATTAATAATCAAAGTTGCTTAGTAAAATTTCGGTTATACGTCTTTCATTTGTTCGTCGTTTTACGTAAATCCCTTGAAAGACGTATAAACGGTATTTTACTGTGTTAGGTAGTCACGTAGTGGCGGCTCGTCAGCTCAGAAACGAGCAGTGGTACAAAAGTTGTATAGACTTAAGTTGTAGGAAATTTTGTGCTGATTATTTTGGTATGTAATGATGATAATCTAAAAATTTATAGTTTTTGAGTTATAAGCAAAAACACTGGGAGAAATATTTTTTCATGTTTTTTGGCTATAACCAAAATTCCAACAAAAATTATTGGTGGTAAACCTCAGATTCGTAATCGGCAAATTCAAGCGGAGAAAGGGTTGCTTTTCTACAGCTTCGCGTTGCTCATTCATTGCGTTAATTTCATATCCTGAGGAGGGGCAGAATATTTTGCAGCTCTGGTCTGTCTCTCTCTTAATTCTTGATTGATTTTCCGTCTTCCTTTTACATTTTTATTACTTTTTTGCCATTTTTGTTGATTACTGAATTCTCAAAGTGGAAAAGCAAGCTAATTAGAATAAAAAGGAAAATACAATCTTTAAAGATAATTTCAGGGGGACTGCAGCTCTTATGGACGAGCCGCCTCTGTATTCACGCTTTTACTTTTTTATTTTGACGTACATATAATTTGGATATAAAACTTTTTTTCTACTTTTTTGTACACTAATAAGAGTGCATTTTTAAAAGTCTTTCGTACTTTTTACTATTATTTTACAGTTAATTGATGCGATTTTCTTGTATTGTCTTCACATGAAAGTAAGTAAATAGCACAAGCAAGGAAATTATTTTTAGAGAAATTCTGGGAAGATACGAGACTATTCTTACGCATTTCCATCTCCTTGAAACACCCATCTGTTCGATCCTATACCTTCCCAGGTAGACATGGCATAGTATGCGCAGGCGTTCAGATGGATGAGGTACATCATGTACATTAAAGTGCGAATGATCCTGAAAAAAACATAGAATTTCATTCAGTATTAGAGAAATAAACGCACTTCTCGGATTTAAATCGTTTTTTTCCTGCGATTTTGATCGGTTACACCTGTTACACTTAGCAAAAATTAATTTTAAATTTTCATGTTTTGAAAATTGACAATATTTTAACAAATCTTTCAGAAAATAAAACTATCCAAATTGTT
The DNA here is from genome assembly GCA_013235015.1 of Araneus ventricosus. Lineage (NCBI taxonomy): Eukaryota > Metazoa > Arthropoda > Arachnida > Araneae > Araneidae > Araneus > Araneus ventricosus. Next base: position 28,402 of record BGPR01002892.1, read on the forward strand.
ATGAGATATTTTTGCTGATATTAGCGAATGTTACGCTTTATTTTTGTTTTATGCCGTTTTACTTTAAATTGTTTGTAAGTTATTTTCTTAAGATTGTAATGTACACCAGTCGTTAATGCCTTCCACAATAGAGAACCTCTTGAAGCTTTTCCAAAATCAATCGATTTGAGATGAAAGTGACTGAAATATGGCGACTAGATTTCTCATCATTGAAATAATTCATAATAGTGAATTTACACTGTTGTTCTTTTTGATTTTCATTGAAATTCGTTTTTATGAAACACCTTCCATTGTCAGAATAATTAAATTATCTATGTTTGGAGACCAATATCGATGCAATGCATGCGCAAGAAAAACTCACAAAAACTATAAATGTCTAGATTTATCTTTTTATCATTGACAGTATGATGTTGTTTTGGTAGAGTACAGATGTTGTCTTCAAAAATACGTTAGCAACAAATAAAATAATTGTAATATAAAATAAATAAATTGTAATGCGATTATAAAAAAACTTTGCCGATATATGACCTCTTAAGGTGCTTACGGTTATAGGGAACGGAATAAAATTTTGAATGCAGGCGATGATGATGATGATGAAGCTGTTTGAGATGTATGCTCGCTCCTTGTGAATGCAGGCATTATACAGTATGCGCTCAAGAATGATGCTCAAAACAATAATCCACCTCTCACTGTTACGGTTACAGTGAAAAAATTTAGAAATTTTCAAATGGCAACACTTACTTTTTTTCCCACTGAAACGTGATTCTCACAATAAGAAACTTAAAATGGAGTTAGATCGGTATTTTTAGGGCAAAAAGAGGTGGCGCTAGCCAGAGAGAAAAAAATGCGTTTCTAGCTATTATTTATCATTGGTTATTTTCGCTTTTTTCGTCATCTCTGTCTAACGCTGCTATTTTTTTCTCTAAAAATACCTTTCCAACTCCATTTTAAGTTTTTTACTGTGAGGATCACGTTTCCGTGAAAAAAAGATAACTGTTGCCATTTGAAAATTTCCAAATTTTTTCACTGTAACCGTAACTGTGAGAGCTGGATTAACGTTTTGCACATCATTCTTGAGCGCATACTGTATAATACCTGCATTCAAAATTTTATTCCGTTCCCTATAACCGTAAGCACCTTAAGAGGTCATATATCGGTATAACTGTAACTGTAACTGTGAGAGCTGGACTTTTGTTTTGCACATCATTCTTGAGCGCATACTGTATAATACCTGCATTCAAAATTTTATTCCGTTTCTCATAAAAGTATGCTTGCTAGGAGGTCATATGGTATCGGCAAAGTCTTTTTATAATCACCCTGTATATCGAAATACTCTGAATAATTGTCTTTATAAATTCTTATATTCTGAAAATAATATATAATATAAATGAAAATGTGATTTAAAACTATAAACATTTATTAATGAAAATCAGATAAAGATTCAAGCAGATTCTAATCGAATGATTACCTGATGACATATGGGGTTTTTGTAACTGCATCTACACGATTGAAGAATTCCCAAAATGTCTGCACCTACAGAACGATCGAAAATTATATTAGGTTGCGAAGCAGAATAAGCATAAACTGTTCAATAAAAATCGGATCTTAGTACTTTTCGATTAGTTCAACAGCGTCCAATAAGCTTGCCAAATGCTCCAAAGATAGTCTTACTCCACATAATGAACTATATTTTGGGAACTTCGAATACTGAGAGGTTTCCGAAAGTGAACTAACACACTGTTTGCGGATGTCGCACTGATATTTCCTGACAATATCTAAGTTTGGTTACCAAAGCTGTCGAGTTAATTGAAAAGTAATCTGATCTCAAATAATGGCCATTCGTAATAGAATTTAAATAACGATAAAAAGCAATGGTCTTCATCGGAATTCAAACCACAAGCATTTAAATTTGAGACTACAGACAGTAACAACTTAAATTGACAATGCGGTGTAATCAAGCTCCTATAAATAGTCTTGGCTATTTTTCTAGTGTATTAAACCTTCAAAACCACATCTTTCAGAATGCTTTTTTAAGGCAGGTGGTGGTATTCTAGGGGTCTATGTGGTAAAAATACATTTTGTAATATCCAATAAAGACGACAAAAAGCAGCTCCAATTTTAATCTTCTTTTCTTATGGATTTATACATAAACGAACTTCGTTTTCTCGAAGAAAAAAAAAATTCAATGTGTCAGTAAATGGGTTAAAAAGTGATGCATATATTTAGTTTCTAGTTTTATATAAAGGTCTCTATTCAATATTCAATTCAGTAAAATTGTATTTAAACCTACAGTTGCTTAATTTTATGCAACTCTACATTATCTTAAGATGCAAGGATACCTATATTATGCCATTTACGGGCGATTAGGTTGCTCGAAAGTTTCTACTTTCTACGATCATGAGCTGTCATCCACTATAGGTGTTTCAATTACTCAAATAAGACTGTTACTGTCCAATTAATTATTCATAATTAATATTCTAAATGCTTACAAGAATTCAAGCGGCATTAACTTAAATCTAAGCAAAATCAGATAACATTTTATTTCGTAGAAATATTTACCTACTCATTCTTATATATTTTTGGAAAAACGTTTATTTATTTATTATATATAAGCGCATCATGCATAAGTACATCATCACCAATAGTAACAAATTCCATGCTTTACAGTGCTATACAGTGGAAAATAATTTCAATACGAAATAAAACGAAGAACGAAAAGAAATTTAAAATTAGAAATACAAGACGTACAGAGAAAACTCTTTGATTAAACAGTGTACAATGGATAAAAAATATTTAAAGAATTAAATAAAAAATTATATCTCATTAATTTTGTACAACAAAAGACTGAGATGCAAAGGTACAGCTGTTTTTTGACACCTATAAAAGATAGCATAGGCACCTATCAGTAGTTTTCACACAGAGATCATGCATTAAGTTCGGAAATGTTGCTATATGTTCTGCCATCTTCAGTGATAATAATAATAATAATAATAACAATAATAATAACAACAATAATAATAATATTAATAACGTCTTACGAAATTCAAGGGAACATGTCCATTGCTACCAATTTCATCTTATTCTTTTTACCAACGTCACTTTTCTAAGGATTATTATCATGTAATAATTTCAAATTTTTTTTATTAAATACAATGTCGAAACAGTTCTTATTTTTTTAAATTACAAAGAAATTTAAGTATATAACTTAAATCATACCTTTAGAAATCTTGGTAACCGAAACAGAGAATTTATTCCGTACACAAAATACAATAGATCCAGTGGAAGCAAGGATAAGAGATCCAACTGAAAAACAAAACTTATCAGAATCTCTTCGGGAATTTGGAAACAGGTTTGAAAAATATTTATCCGCTATCATGCTTAAGGTATACGATTAGTTTAAAATCGTCGTTTTTGATGAAATTATCAAAAAAAAATTTTATGACTTAATTTTGTAACCTGTTTAACAGCTTTTTAAAACTGTCTCACTTTTTACTCTACTTGAATTACAAATGGAGTTACAGCTGTTTTATTACCGAACTGTAAGCATTATTTTATGTTGCATGAAAACTTTAAATGTGTTTTCTGAGAAATGATATTTTTGAGGAAAACTGTCGACCGTAACAATGCTTTCTCAAAAAGTTATTCAAGCATTGATATGAAATTTTCTGAGATTGTTTTCTGTAATATGCTTGATGTTCTCCTCTAAAAATTAAGGTCAATTTTAAAATCAAGTATTATTTTTAAGCGCTTAAATATAAACGAAAAGCATTTTTTATGTAAAATTACCAGTTTAGTAACTATGTTCAGCTATATCTCAAAACTATTTTGAAGTACAAGAAATATTTTAGAGAATAACACAGATAACTGTCATACAAATGTACTCCTACAAGGATTTATGTGCATTTAGAACATGATTTTGTCTATGGCTTTTAGCGTAAGGCAAATATTTTAGTCATTTTTCTTTAAATTTCTCAGTTTTTTTTAAAAATATTATTTTGAAAGTCTAATTTTCCAAAATTTTCAGAGTTTTAAAACATATGCAGTTGAAAAATAACATTAAAAAATGTATATAAGTTATTTTTCAAAAAAATGTCTCCGAACACAGTCGAATACCTTAATTAGCTATATAATTAACGAAATAAAAACACTCGCAAAATAATCAGGAAAATTTAATTAAAAAAATATTATTCAGTATCCTACAGGGAGAGAAAATAGATTTTTTTTACAAGAACTCAGTTGTTTTACATAAAATACATCTTTTTAAGGATAACAAAGCTTAGGATTCACCTGGTATTTAGCTTAAAGTATTCTCACAGATTATTTTTACAGAAATATTTTCAAATTAACTTTTTTTAGTGAAACCTTCGAATTTAGTTTTGTGATTAAAATTGCTATATATTAATTACTTAAATGATGAAAACCCTCTCATCAAGAGCAGTGGTGTAGCTAAAGGGGGGTGGGTGGCACTTCGAAAGGAGCGGCAAAATGGGACATGCAGGAAGAAAATTATTTTATAACTAAAAAGAGCAGCGGCACTAGCTGAATAATTGTGTGCATAAAAAATAATTTAGGTAGTTAACTCGTATTTTTAGCACTTAGTCAGTAAATTACCGATTTGTGAAAGACTGGTGGTGGACGTGCGAATTCGTAACCTGTCTGTAGAAATTGAGAGTGTCAAAAGAGGAATTACATGACAATTTTTTATTTTGAGGTTTATGTGTCTTGTGTAACTTGCAAAGAAAGGGCGTCGTATTGCAAACTCGCCTCAGGCGGCAAAAGTTGCAGCTATGCCACTGATCAAGAGACAATAACTAGCTTATTAACAAGAAAAAGAATGTTTAAATGCGGGATGTTGATTTAATAAATCGAAAAAAGGAAAAAAATTGAAATACAAAAAAAATAATGAATAAGATAAGTAATCAAAATATGAAACCTTAAGTTTGATTATAACTAAATTATTTATGAAAACCAAAATATGCAATTATTTATGAAAGAAACCTTATAAAATTTTCAATATTTCCACTTCTGACTGCTCGAATAAGCATAAATAATATGTGGCATCATCAAATGTAATAAAGAAATTAACGATGACATACATAAGTTGATATCGTGGTCTATCGGAATCTCAACAAGTAACATTATAATAGATGGATTGGTTATCAACACTTTTTTTATGACATTTGCACAAAAATGCAACAATTTTGTTTACGAAGTATATATCACAAGGCGGAACGTTCTTATTTCAATAATTTTCACAATCAAATTTTTTCAGCTTGTTTCTTTCATCTCTCTTTTTCTTCTTTTTTTTAATTCTCCGAAGTTGAGTTCTCCTTTGCAGCCCAAAATCAGTTTGTTGAACCAAACTATGACAAAAATCTATGAAATAGAGCTTAACCTTTCCCATGTATTTTTCTTAGCCAAAGATGGTAGATGATTGCTGATTGCATAACTTTGCAATCAGAAGCCATCTGTTTGATTTCGGGTTCATCAGGCGAAATTGAAATTATTCCAATCCGCTGCACAAATTAATAATTCAAAGATTAATGCTGTAAAATTGTAACAATTAATTTAAAAAAAGTTTAACCCATTTTTCCATTTTTAAATATTTATTTTGATAATTGGACTTCGATTTTATAAATGTGTCCGGTAGTTTATTGCCAAAACACTGAAAGGAGTCGACACTCAGCATAGTTAAAGCCCAAGAAGTCGGAAACTTTAGAGATTATCAGATAAAAATTATTGTCACTGGAAGAAAAAAATAGCCACAAAGAGAATCTGACTGAATATTCTTACCTTAAATTCCCGTTTTTTAAAATAATTGGCCTTTGTTTGTTTATAGTCCTCCTGTAAAAGAAACATAACAGAATATTAGCAAAAACTTCCTTGAATTACGAATTTACATATTTTTTTTACAAAAGTGTTCATATTTATATTTATATAGGAAGATTTCTTTTTAAATACTTCAAGCTGTTGTACAAAAACTTTTGTTGTTAGTATCTTTGAGAAAAAAAATATAATTTTCCCACATGATTATTTAAAGGGTAAAAAGTGGATAATATCTATAAATCAAATTTATTTGTTTACACCAGATACTCAAATTAATATATAATACAAATATTTCAATATTTTTTTACGTTTCCAAATGTTAATGCTAGAAATACTTTTAATTTTTAAGAGGGAAAAAAAAGGAGCAGACTTATTTTGTCTAAACTCAAAATTTAATGTACTGAGAGTGGGGTAAAAACGAAAACCTTGATTCTGGCGCTATTATTTTTTCTATCTAGCATACAGGCACTGAATTACACGCTACTAGTCAAGAAAAAGGAACAGATATAGTGGCGTGTTGTAGTTGTTGAATTCACTGATTCTGTGAAGGTTTATTTGCTTTAAGATGTCAGTTCTCTAATGTTCGTTTGACTTTAAACTATCCTTACTTAAAAATCATTACATTTATGAAAGTTTATTATACGTTTCCTAAGGATTTATGATTCCTCCGATTAAGACGATAAAAACACATTAGACGTTGATTGTTTATATTTTAATGTCTTTTCTAATTTAAATAAAAAGAAGTGTAAATACAATGTAAAAATTGTCTTAGTTGTGCTCACGAAAGCTTCAGTAGTGCGGATGAAGGAGACGACTGCTTTACATGTGAGTTTTGTAACGAATATTCTTAAATTTCCATATAAAATTGATTGCAATTTTTCCACTGGAAATCGAGTTTTCATTATTTCCCATAACTTTAACATGTGTACCCGGTGTTACTGCACTAGTGGGGGAAAACAGGATAGTTTGCCTTATTTCATGAATAATCATTGATAAAAGGGAATAAAACTGTGACTTTTCTTGAAATATTTATTGTACTCCGACAAACAATGAATATTTTAATAAAATTTGTCAAGCTCTATGTCGAATATTTTAGCTCCAACCGGCATTCGAACTTAGCTACTGTTTAGCAACGGATTCCGAGAATACCATTTTTGGACGATTTTACACCGGAAAGGGGTGTCAAGCAATGAGTCACATGAGTGCATTTCCTGAGTTCTTTGTTAGATCACGTTCAGTAAAATGTAAACATCACCCTTCCATTTTTCACTTTCCCCCTATTTTGATGAAAATAACTCCGCCTGGCGCATGCGCAAAAGCGCGGAGGGTTTCCGAATCCGTTGCTAAACAATACCCAGTTTTGCCCCACTTTCCCCTAATTACCTTTTACTTTAACAGAAAATTTTTATTGAAGTCTAAAATTCAATACATGATATATGTAAGCGAAAAAAAATGTCCATTTTTGAGAATTATTAACAACTTTAACACTAAAACATTTTATTATCTCTACTGTAATTAATATAAATACTCGTAGCTCCATCTGTTTGCTTAGTATCTGCGAAGATCTCGGAACATTCTAGCTTGGTTATGACAAAGCAAAGATACATGTTTTTGGAATGTCGAGTCATGGAGAAAGTTCGGCTCACAAAATCTAGACACACAAGATTTATTTCTCTCAAAAAATAAGCAGGGTCGGAAGGGTCATCTGGTGGGTTCCGGTTCCACTCTATTCCTGTGTTGATTCAGTGTCACAACGACTGCTCTAACAGTCGTGCGTTGCATTTGCGACCACATGTTCCTAAGCAAAAATGACTCTTCTGTGTATCCCTGAGTTACCCTCGAAGTATATCTAAGGCCTTTTGACTCACCCTGCATTATCCTATTACTTTCCAACCAATTGGCTTTCAAATAAGCGGTGTTTTAGGTAGATTCCTTATAGGAAGTGTACCTATTGCAATGGTTCTCATGACACGACTTTCGAAAAATTTTTGCAGATCTTCACCGATCATGACCCCTAGAACCCCAAACCACCCTTCGTTAAAAAGTTTATATATATATATATATATATATATATATATTACGGTAACGCTTTTTATACGGTAAACAAGCTAATATTCCTGACTTTGCTCCTGATTAAAATGCTTTCTTGTCTAATGTTTTTAATGTAAAAACTACTACTGTACAAAATTATAATACACGAATTCCTTTTCTGATTTGAAACGTTTTTAATTAAAATGAGAATATCAATTGAAAAAAACAATTTTTTAAAAAAGCTGTATTCTCCATAAATTGTTTGTTATATAGGTACTTCAAATTTTGTTAACAATTACTAAAGTAAAAGAAAGGTTTCAATGAATATTGTGAAACAATTAAATTAACTAGTTAATTATTCATTCATTTAAAGAATGAAAATAAATCAATCATTAGTTGGTCTTGATATAAATTGTTAATCGTCTACTTTTAAAATTTTCTTATAACATTCGTCAAGAATTCTGTGAATGTATTCTGGAAACTATATATATTCGTATTATACTTGTTCTTCAACAATAAAGAATATTGTTACGAATTCTGTATAAAATTAATTTTGAAAAAATATTAAAATGAGAGAAACAAATTGTATGGAAATGAAATTTTTGTCACAGAAATGCTAATTTTTAAAAAAATTTAATAAGGTGTAAAAATAGTTTCGTGAGATAATATTTCCCAAGATATCCACGTGTTACTGATTTTAATTACTAGAAATTTTAAGTAACTTCTGGGCTTTGAAAAGTTGAAGATGAACTTTGTCTTTCTTATAAAATAGTTAAGTCTATTGAAAGTCAGTAGTTTAGGAGGAGATGTGGAGCATACATACATAGACACAATAACTTTTATTTAAATTAAGATAATTATTAGATAATTACAAGATTAAGATTGCTGGCATTTACTATGAGCCATAAAAAAGGTTTTAGTGAAGATATCATCACAATTAATTAAATATTTAATTTTATTTAAGTAAATAGTTAATTTTAATTAATTAAACAGTTAATTTGAATAGTTAATTTGATAATTAGTTAATTTGACAGATTACTTTAATTTCATATTTAACAAAACATGGCTGCACCAAGATTTGTTTAATAAATTTAATATAAAATATCCAAAAAAGATAGATATATAAGAGTTCCCTTTATCCTTTTTTATATTGAAAATATATCTCAATAACTTTAAAATTGTTTTGGGGTTTTCTGCCTGAGTATTTGCTTTTAACTGTCGATGGAGATTTAAATTTACTGTTCAAAATGGCTGCATTGATATCCTATGCTTTAAATACGCGTATTAAATTTGCAACCACAATGCTTAATAATTTTTATTCTCTTATGTGTAAAGAATTTAGTGACTAGACATAGTAGAATCTATGTAACCAGGGAATTCTCTAAATGAGCCAGTTCTAGTAATGTTTAAATGTTTCATGTCATGTGATTTTTGCATATGACAAAGTAATGTTCGCACAATTATATGGTAATCTAGATTAACAAAACTAACTAATTTTTAAATCTAGAGTCGTTCTTCATTCATGTCGAGTGTCAATTTCTTGCTACTTTTTCAGATATGCTGGCTTAATGTTATGTAGGGGATATTTGCACTGCTGGGATGTTTATTTCTTTACGATTCCTACCTGTTGAATGATTATGTGTTGAGATATTAAAAAAATTCACCAATGTACTGACCAATAAATCTAGCATAATCTTTTGAGTAGAATGATAAAACCTTGATGTAGTAAGAAATTACATGTCATGAAAACAAAATCACAGCATGCAATATTGCAATGTGTGGAAACGACAAAGTCATTGGCTATGTCTGCATTGATCAATATGCAATATTTCATTACTTTTATAACATTAGTGTAAAGGAATCTACCTTTGCCTTGAAGCTTGCCGAAAAGGGATTTTTTTATACTTATTCTTCTCCAGAGCATCTTGTTTAACAGCCGTATGACTAATTGCTTTTTAATGTGAATCGTAAATATAACGTGAAAGAAATTTTTCAAAACTTAACAAATTATTTTAATTCAGTACAACAGGAGTAGCAGTGGTAGGTACAACGCGCATACAATCTAAGGCATCGAAAACTTAACTACAGAGAATTAGTTTAGTTATATTAACGCAACACGAGGGCTATTTTGGGACAGACCATGTAATTTTGAACCACGGTGAGATGACGAGGACAATACCTAAGCTGGTACGCCCTCTACAAATTTCCACGCCACACTAACGGGAGGACGTTTGGCCACTACGTATGATTTAGCGTGCAACAGGCCCTATACACAGAAAATCTTCAGTGGAATCGGGTTTCGAATCTGGAACTCACCGGCCCTAAAGCCGAGAACTTACCACCAGGCCACTGCGGTCTCCAACTACAGAGGAAACAGCCCTTGTAGCTATCCTTGGCCATCGGCGGCAACTCGAGTTAGAAAACTCGTATCACGCACAATTCCAATATCCTCTTTTGTAATCTGTATAGAGAACTGTCAACAAGATTGAATAGTTCTATAGCAAAAGCTTCCAACTTGTGATACGCGTACCCCTGGGGGTACGCGAAAGTGATGTTGGTAAAGGGGAAAACACAAAACATAGGGGATTAAAATGAAAAAAAAAACTGTTATAGAATTTTTTCGTGTGAAATGTGAAAATTATGCAAATCCGAATGCCTATTGAGTAGCAACGAAAGAAAAGTATCACGAAGTCGGTTTTAAAGAGCCAAAATAGTTGATACCTTTCACGAACACCGAACTTGTGGAAAGAACACACTGGTCTTATGTATATATTAATAAAAATATCTCAGTAACTTTGACGCAGCTCCAGACATGAGTTTATATCTGTTTTCATGTGAACCCAATTTCGTAAAACTCAGTTCCGTGAAACAAGCCCAAGCACTAAATTGCTTTCCATTTGATTAGTTGACTATTATGATGAGCAATGTTTAGCTTTCATCACAGGTCAATGCGAAATTATTTCAATGCTAGTTTCATTCGTTAAGATGGCTCCCACCGGGGGGAGAGGGCACCGCGAGTTCACGGATGAAAAACCGCCGTAAAAGTAAGCGGTTCTCGATTCCCTGGTGGGTATAGCAATGATGGTGTGGCTCTTAAGCCCCGGACCCACGATCAGATAAACCACAGATTTCGTCTGCGGTGCGCGTTACTTCCCTTCATGGGAACAGATAGGTGCGATGTCGCTCGGGGTCTTGTAAGAGCATCTGTGGTTTCCCAACTTCTGGCGGTAAACATCAAAGACGCGAGATCAGACAGACGCGATCCGTTCCCGTGGCCTGTTGTAGTTTGTACTCTGTTCTGGCGTCGTAGTTTTTTAGCAGTTTCGAATGCATACTTTTAATGACGATAACTACATTTTTATTGATAAATTTTCATTTTATAATTGCTACGTTATGTAACTGTATAATCAGTATATTTAATTTACATCTTGATTAATAATAATTAACATTTCGAAATTTGCATATGGTAAATCAAAATTTAATTATTATCGAATAAAAGGAAGCTGCAAATAACTTTTTCTTTCTAAAATTGCTTTCTGTATTACTACTGAACACATCACGATTATTTTCTAATAACATTAATGAGGCATAAAGCACTAAAAGGAATGAATTGACTTGAGGCATGAATTCATGCAAAAAGAAAAAAAAAATGCTCCAAGCCATTTTTATCAGCATATTTTTAAATTGAAGATTAATAAGAAATCAAACTCATTCTGAGACTTTTTCAGATTATTTTACTATACGTTAAAGAACCAGATAGCTTTTTTTTAAATAATCCATTTTATAAGTTTAAAATACCTTTCTCATACACTAAGAAAATCGCCAAACTTAAAAAATCTCGTAGATAAATTATAATAGAACATGAACCTGATTTTAATAAAAACGAGCAAATGGCCAAATACAAGCACATAAAACATCAATATGATACTTTAAGAATTGATTGGAATTAAAATTATACATTAATTAAAAACGGTAAATTATTTTTTAAGTTTGATGAAATGCTACATGTTTGTTAAATACCTTATAAAGCGACAAAGTTTAAATTTATAAAGAAAGAAAGCGATTATGACTTCTTATAAACTAAATGTCAAGTTCAAATGTTCTTTAGTTCTTCATATTTCATATATATAGAGGCGTAATAATATTAAATAAGCCATTGCAGAAATTCAGAGAATTGAACTTAACAATAATTCTTGACTCTCTTTTCAAGACAGATAATTAACATTTTTATTTTAGTTTAAAAAATAAAAACGCAAGAAATCGAGAAATACAGAAATTCATTTTAAGAACATATTTTTTAAGACAATAAATATTTAAAAATATATTGTCATTAAAAAGCGGTCAGTTGTTGGAATTATAAGATTTAAATAGACTATTAATTTCTTCTTATTTTTACATGAAAATTGTGTTGGATATTAAATAGGACATGCTTTAATAGCAACGCTTCAGATGCATTGTTATAACAAAAATTTCATTTCTTGTACGCCATATCCTATTTTTATTGAATTAAATATAAGGAAATAAATTGGTAGTCACAATCATTGTAAATATAACAAATGAGAATAGAACACTGACTAACACATTTACTCTTTCTGTTGAATATGAATTTAAAGAAGCAAATTTTTTTTCACTTTTCGAAAACATTATTTTCAAATCAAACGAAAAGACCTGCGTTGTAATTAATAAAGCTATAAATGTAACACTAAACTTCAGTACCCAAAAATATTTCGAATTTTTATGAAATTTCGTTTCCTTTTTGGAGATCAGTGAGCTCATAAAATTCGATGAAATGCTTACTATTAAATATTATTCAAACTTGAAATGATACCGTCGGGGCCCTTTTCTTCCCGGGGGCCCCAGGCGCGCGCTTGGTGAGAAACAGGGAGAAGGGAAACTCTCGTAAACTGCTGCTGACCTGTAGAGTGTTGAGAGGTTTAAAGAAAAGCGGTTCAGTGGCCAGACGGCGCGAAGAAAGTTTGCCAAGTTACGCGTCGTGGGCATGGCGCATCTGGTCCAATTCAGACTAACCACAAATCCCTTACGACACGAGTAGCTCGGGGATTATCTGATCGTAGGCCCGAGCCTTTAGGCCTCGTGCACAGGGGGCATATGGGTTACTATTGTTATTTTTATAGCTTCAACGACACGAATCGGCTAGTGTGCCCCGGGCGCATATAGGCATACTGTACTCGAGCAGAGCACCATTGTAACTTTGGAGGGCTCTGACTGGACAAGCGAATCTGACGTAACTATGCTTTGCTTGTTTGTTTACCTCTGACTGATTCTTTCAACTAGCGATAGCGAAATGTTCTTTGTGTAATACGCCATGGCTATTCAGAATTCCAATCTTCACCCCCTCTTTTGTAAACGAAGTTGTTAAAATCGTTGAAGATGAAGCCATCGTTCGAAGCAACCTGAAAAGTGTTTCCGATGTGTATTCATGGATAGAAGAATATGGAAGAACATCAGACACAAATGGAATCTTCGATCTTCTAGACCATCTGGAACAAGGCTTGTGTGCTGGTAAGTAGTAATAATTATTTCAAATCGTTATCTTTTAGACGATATATATTGTAATTTGTAATCCTATATCAGGCTTATTTTCAATTCTTATGCTTTTCAAGGTTAACTATTAAAATATGAATTGTAATGTTTCAGATCTGAATGAAGCAAATCTAAAGACATTAAATCAATAGGAAGAAAGAATTCCCTTTTGAAAACAAGTCCAGGCAATATCTTGGTGAAAAAATTAGTATTTAGAGTTTTAAGAACTAAAAACGAGATACGCGTGTCTCACTGTTGATGCGATGTGCAGGAGAGTGACGTCAAATTCGCTTGTCCAATCAAAGCCCGCCAAAGTTACAATGGTGCTCTGCTCCAGTACAGAATGCCTAGATGCGCCCGGGCCTTAGGGCCAATCTCCGATGACAGGTCGTACCCCGGTAAAACGGGGGGGGGGGGGGGGGCCGCATGAGCCGCTTGTAACGGAGGCTATTATGTGGGGCCACAGTGCCTGACTATTTGTACTGGCGGTCGATTACACAGGTCTGCAAAAAATTTTTTTTTTCAGCTGCATGGGATATTTTTGGTAAATTTTATGTTTTTTAAGGTGCTGAATCCAAAAATGACCTCCATTTCCCTCCATCACGTACAGTTTTTTTACAAAACATGGGGAATTTACATTAAAAAAGCACAACTGCGATGAAAAAAAATCAATATTTTATTACAATTAACTATGCATGATTTTTCTTATAATTGGAAAAAAGTAACAAAAAACTATTCCTTCATGATATATTTAACACTACCATCCAACGATGTTCTTGATAGTTGATTTCCTCAAGAATCATTGACAAATCATTATAGTTTTCTTGCAAATGCACATAGTGTCCTGAAGGAAGCGATGTAAATGAATTACCATTAGGCAGCAATACTGCTTTAAGGCTTGTTTTAGACGAATCTCCGAATAGACGCCACGCAGACGGATCATATTCTAGGTCAAAGCACTTCTTTAGGCCTTGAACATCATTACAAAAACGAGTTTCCCTTTTTGGAGAAAAACTGAGTGAATTCCTTCTCTCGGTGCCTGTACCAGGAGAATGAAGATCCAGGTGTCAAGAGATTTTTATTTTTCAGTCTTGACACTAGCAATTCAGATCCATCTTTAGAAAGGCCTAAATCTGTAACTAGATCGTTAGCTAGCTATGAGAAAATGGTTGGGGTCTCTCATCGACAGAAAAATCTGAGCTAGATTCGTCCTGGTGAGGTAATGTGTCTCCATCCTCAGAATCACTCCGGACATCATCCAAACTTGAAGGCGGGTGTCACTCTTAGAAATATAAAATTAATATATAAAATCTTTATTGGATATGGTTTTTTGACTCAAGAATATATGATACCAGATTTCACGTTAAAAAAGAGAAATTTTACGCTTAATTAAACTAAAAACATGAGTTTTGCAAGGAAACCTGACGTGATGGAATTTTTTAAATATTTTTCCCGGTTTCAGAGAGTAAAAATCTATAAGAAACAATTAAAAAATCCTATGCAGTTTTTTGGTTGCAGACCTGTGTTATTCATAAAAACCCGTATGGCTCGTGCTGGGACGGGGTAATTCTTGTTTGATTCGTTAAGATGGAACTAATACTATTATAAATAAATAAAATAATAATAATATAATAGGAATAAAATAGAATGGAAATCAAAAATAAATCCCACAAATGTTATTAAGTTAATTCGAGTCGTTCCCCTCTTTAGCTTAACTAAGCCCTTAACATTATTAATAAAAGTTCTCTACGCGAAGGAATGGTTGTTGGGGTGAGGGGTGTGACAGAAGGAGGCACTCAAAAATAAAAAAAGACTAATCAAAAGGTGCGGGAGGAAATAAAGACTGGGGACCGCTGTTCTAGAGGAAGTTTATATCGTTAAGTTCTGAGATCAAAAGGCTTCAACTTACCACCCAAAATCCGTTGTGTAAGAATTGCAGCCTCACTTTAAACAAAGCGATGTCAAAGACGTAGATGATGTCTGCGATGTAGTCGAACGTGAGAAAGATGGGGATGGTGTCGGGAGTTTGGTACGGAAATACAGCCCGGAAGATGATGGACCACGCGTTATACGCATAACTCACCATCACGAAGAATAACCAAATGATGTATAATTTACCTGAAATCAAATTATTCAATTTTCAATGAAATGAAATCTTGTTCTAGAAACAGTTAACAAAAATATTCCCACCGTTTTGCTTGAAATATCTAATATTTTATCTTGCAGCCTGAATATTCGGTGCTCTGCTTAAGTTCAGCAGAACAACACTAAACTAGTATTTTTTTAAAAACAATTACATAGCTATTTTTGTAATGAGAATAATATTTCTCAGAATTATATTTTCTTAAAATATCGAGATTCCTTTTAGCTATCGAGTATAATCAAAACACATCTTACAACAGTATTACTATGCAATTTTTAAAATAGTTACAAATGTATGTTTGAATTTGTCCTGGATAGTAATTTCTTTAAATTTTAAGTGTTATTTGCTTGTTTCAATTGCTCTCTTTCAGCAATTATAAATTATGCCATCAAAGCGGTGAATCGTTGATTATTTTCGAAATACAGTAAAGTCTCGATAATTCGAGTTTTCCGTAAATCCGAGTTAGTGAAAAAAATCAGTTTAGCTCCCAAAAATTACCAACACATACACAACACGTGAAAGAATTACTATTACTGCATCTGGGTTATATTGTTGTTCGATGGGACATATGCCCACTGCGCACCACGAAGCCACCTGCAGAAATGCCCCCTCCCGAAGAAAACGGGATATATATAAGATCGATATATAGGAGCGATGTGTTTAAACAAAAAAAAACAATTGACAATTATTTTAAGATATAATTAACCTGTTGCTATCAGCATTAATGTAATAATATGCAAGTACATTTTTCATTTAAATATATTACACTGATATTTAAAAATTGCTTTTATTTATTTATTAAATTTTTTGATTTCGATAATTCGAGTTTTTGATAGTTCGAGATAGGCCCGGTCCCTTCCATCTCGAATTATCGAGGCTCTAGCAAGTCTTTACAAATTTTAATGGACCAAGGCTTAAAGCCGAAATGGAGGAGAATTTGCATTTGACGTTCAGCTTAAAGATCTTTCGCTATTTCTTACCAAATTTTCTGACCAAAGAAAGATATCGAGTTTAAGCCTCGGGGAACATAACGAAGTATCTTTATTTTTGAAGAAGATATTAGTAAATAGAACGCCTTCGTGATGTTCGATACCAATATTGAAAGGCGACTGATGATACCACTTTATTATTTAGAGGTTGAGTTGTTAACTCAGCGTCGACTGGGAATTTGGAATGAACGCAATTAGTGATTACATTTTGAATACTGCGACTGTATATCTTTACATGCGATTTCTTTGTCAATTTGTTCTCCGAGGGAGCCACATCTAGTACAAGGATGAGAAGCTGCTGTATAAGTAAGCAAATTCTCGGTTTCCCTGGCGGTGCAATAATGGTGGTGAGGCTGGTGAATGATCCTACCGCCGAAAACGGGACGTACTTCCTTGTGAGGGTTTCAAGTGTGAAACACTCGGAATGGGGCCTTTTTTGTGTGGTTCACCCCAGTACACGTATTGTTATCTGAGGCTCTCCAGTCACTTGGTTTTGCCGGATGCCTTAGTTATTGGACTGAATTTTCTTTGTAGTTTATTTGTTTACCAGTATTCAAAGGATATAACGATTTGTGCAAATCTGAATAATCTTTTTAATTTCCATTTATAAATGAAATTGTGTTTTCAAAAGAGCCACCTTCTTTGATCAAGTTTGATTTGCTGGAAATCGAACAATTCGGCGAACGAAGAGTTACTGCGGTCACTACTGAGACCACACTCCGGATCACGCACCTGACTGCTCACGGTTCACCTCAGGACACACGGGACTACCACCCGCCGGACACCGCATGGGGACACATGGGGACGCACATGAACCTTCACCAGTTCTAACGCAGACCGCACACATACCGGTTCAACACACAGGTGCACGCCAGTTCTAACCTGCAAAAGCTCGCCGGTTCTGTGCACGCGCACTTCACGCAGTTCACAACACACCTTTTCGCGGTTCTTACACACACGCACGCCTGGTTCATACCGCAGCGCATGCACCGGTTCTGTGCCTTTCACACCAGTTCATACGCACATTACCGGTTCTAACCGCATACGCCGGTTCGGCACAGGCCGCGCGGTTCTGGCGCACGCGCACTACGCCGGGTTCAACGCACGGCGGCGCTGCCGGTTCCTGTGCACTGCACCAGATTCAACGCATAACTACGCAGTTCATACACACTGCCGGTTTTAACACACGCTACACCAGTTTCTAACACACATACACACATCACCGGTTCTAGCGCACACCGCAGTTCTAACACACGCGCACTATGCCAGTTCTAACGCATACGTACTTCACCAGACCTGCTTACACACATACGCCTAACTACACCGGTTCATACACCACCAGTTCTAACACACTACGGTTCTAACATACACGCAGGTTCGCTTTTACGCACTACCGGTTTAACCTCACACGCGCAGCATGATGCACCGCAGTTCAAATTTAGTGCTGGTGAAAACTCCGCGGGGTCGATGATTGTGGGGAAGGTGGGGAGGAGCTTCTTCCTGATGCTGCAGCAGAAGAAGCTGATGGTCTGACTCCAGCTGTCGATGGAGGACTTCTCCTCCTCGATCAGGGACTGCAGTCTCGGCCTCGACTGGTGGATGGGACTGCAGGGGTCGTTCTCGCTGGACGATTCCAGAGGAGGCGCTGCACAGAGATTAAAATGCAAATAACGTGGTACAATAAAAATGTTTCTAGAAAGGCATTTTTATTGTTGTACTTGAAAGCAAAAACAAATTGTTTTTATCAAAAATCTGGGGGTCAAAACAAAAACTCTTACAGAAATACATTAAATAAATTAAATTTTATTTACATTTATATTATATATTTTGCTTTAGTTTGTGTCTTGATTTTACAGTTATATCATTTCAATAGTCATGACATGATCATATTCACAAATCTCACAGCTTTCGACTGTTTCTGAACAATATGACACGATTATTGTTTTACTTTAGAGAAATTGCAATTTAATTTTAAGTTTGGCGCAGTATCATTAAAACACGATTCTTTCGTCAATAAAATGCGAACAAAACTATACCAAAGCCAAATGAAACTCGTATCAATAAAAGCGGGTGTTCACTTTCTATGAAGCTTTCACTTGGCAGGCATTCCCATTTGCTACTAGCTTGAAGAAGATATAGTTAGTTGCCGAAGCAACTATTGCTATGGATGCCACCGACTATCTGCCGAATAAATATCATGCTGTCACATGATAGTAAAGTTTTAATAAACGCAAGTTGTGCAGCTCTATATGTTGAAATCACCTTTTACAAGCAGAATACTCTGCGTTTCCGCAGCTTTTTCTTATTCCAACCTTATGGGAGATACAGAACACGGGACAGTGTTTATAAATAATATAGTGGTTATTGATTTTATTTTATTGATGGAATATTGCGCTCAAAATCTAGATTTGATTTTACAGTATGAAGCAGTTAAATTTTCCTTACATTGTTTGCTCCATGTATGAGCACCTTTCTTTTCAGGAATCCTGGACATAAAAATTTCCGTCCATTTGTTAAATATAAAAAGATTCATCCCCATATTGCCCAGAATGGCATTTTTTGTTAGTAATTATCATTCCGAAGGTTTGATCAGAAAAGATCTAACCCCGCTATATTTATAGCTCGACGAATTCAAATTTCATCCCAATTGAACATTTGTTATATGTATTTAAATGATTTTCCATAACCTACTTTGTGGTATTGGATTGGGGTAGATTCACCGCTATAGTATTTTTAGTCGGTTAAAAAGGAATATGACTAACAATTTTAATCAAAACGGCCCCAGCCGTTTGGAAGTAACACTGTAACAAACACACACACACGCGCGCGTTGAGCTTTACATTTATTATCTAAAAATAAACTGGTAATATTCTCAATTTAATAACTTCAGGAAATATGTAATATCACATCAAATAAAATATTTAGTTAAATTTCATCTCATCCATCACTGAGCCCTTCTTTCCGTCTATGACGATCTTGGCATGTTATGGCACGTAGCTTATCAGGCAACAACAGACCATGACTTATACCCCCTCCAAAACACAAACAAAAAATAATTCCTCATTATTCGTTGTCAGGAGCTATGAGCGATGGAATGCTTACAGGGAGAGGGCGTGGGAGGCTGCACCAGCTTTTCTTTGGCCTTCTCCGCTCTGTACTGGAATGCCTGCACAATGCCCTGGATCTTCCTGGTGATGAAAGCTGTTCTCTCTGCTTCCATCCTGAAAGAAAACAGGATAAATCCGAATGAGCTCGTCTTAGCAACTATGCCTGGGGTGTTATTGAAGGAGAGTGCTTCTTCTCGGAGTGTTTGGAGAAAAAAGGCGGTTATTGTAATGATATTTATATGGAGGGTAATGGGATAGGTAAGATGGTACAGCGAATGGAATACAACAAATTCTGCCGATGGTGAAAGTAGCGGTGGAGTAAATAGTTTAGTTTAGTTCGCTAAAACCATCGACTTGCCATAACTCTGACATTTATACCCAGATAGCAATTTTAGTTTGCATCACACTTGCAGCAAACTTGCACTGTAAATCTGCAAGCTTGCAGAAAGGTTGACATGACAAGAGTGCAAGCTTGAAACAAGTTTGAAACAAGCTTGCAGAAGCGACAAAGTCACCACGCGAAGAACTTGCAGCAAGCTCGACACGTCAAACTCATTGCAAACATAGCAAAAACAGAGTACGAAAAAAACCTCGGATTAGAACTCGCAAACTACCGCTTCCAAAGCGGACGAAAGATAGATTTCGCTAATAGATCGCGCATGCGATTTATTTTAAACTCTTTTCTTGATTTCATTAATTTTTTATATTTTGTGTTGAGAACATAATTTGAAATCAAAGAGAGAGAGCGATTTTCGCTAATAACTACGTTTTGCTAGTAGAATAAATTATGAAATTAGGTTTCAAAAGTAATTACTTTTAAAATGGGACAAATTATTTTTCAACAAACATTGACTGTTTTTTAGGTTTAATTTTGTTTATAAACGTTAAAATTTCAACATTAAGAAAAATGCGATATAGTTTTCTTTAAAGTGCGAGTTGTATATTTAGTAAAAAGATGGAAAATGTTTCAAATTTTTTTTATAAAAAAGTTAGTTTTTTCACAAATTATTATTAATTTATTGAATTAATAAAAAGAAGGACGGTCTAGAAGATGCTATTAAAAATCGGATGTTTTTTAAAACAGAGACAAACATAATTATCTCTTTGTGCTATCATCTTTGCATCAAGCTTGTTTTGCAAACTTACAGCAAGCTTGCATTGCAAACGAGGGTGGCGATTCTGCATTGTTAGTTTGCCACAAGTTCGCTTCAAGCTTGACGCGTCAAATTTGCCATGACAAGGTAATATCAAGTCAAAATCAAACTTGCTGCAAACTTATGTGCTATCTGGGTAAATGCTAAACGGCAAAGGAATATTCAGAGCAACGATTTGCCCTTCATACAGACAATTATGGATTCATCTAACAGTATAAGGAAACGAGTCACTGAGTTGATTATAACATAGAGAATAATGGCATAAAATATACTAATAGTGTAGTGCAGAATCAGTTAATAACTGTTGTGAAATATATGCTGATCTTCCTCAAATTGATGATTCCCAAGAAATTGTGGTCAGTCTATAAATTTATCATGCCCGCGCAATTAACTTATCCCGAGGGTTATTTTGGGACCAGCGTCGCTATTCTGAGTCGTGGTCAGATAATGTGGACGACATCTTAGCCAGCACCCCCTCTTGAAATGTTTGCATCATACCAGCCGAAGGACCTTAAACCTTCAACGTCAGATTTAAGGTGCACCAGGCCTACATACACGACAGATCTTTGGTGGAATCGGGTTTCGAATCGGGAGCCTTCCGGTCCTGAAGCCGAGACTTGACTACAAAGCCAACACAATCGCAAGTAAGAGCGGAAATTTGATTAGAAAGATTGATGTGGGTTATTGTAGGATTTTTAAATCGTAGTCAGATGACGATAGCGTTACCCAAACAGTTTGGCTCTAACGGATTTAACGTTCACTAGGACTGCGAGTACGTCATCGGAAATCTCTACATATCGAACTTTTTTCGGGTATCTTGGGGTTTTTAATAGATAAACAGTTTATGCATATCGAATAAGATTTCTATATATCGATCAAAAATTTTTGCATAAAAGAAACCATGTATACCATCACAGTCAAAAAGTGACCATTGCTTTCGCTCATTCGAAGGAATATAACCTTAAACGTCTTTTTACGTTTTTCATGTTCAGTTCAAAAGCGGTTAGCTCTTATTTATATGTATATTTTCTTTAAAAATCATGGATAAAGTATTCTTAAGATTTTAGAGATATAATTAAATACAAAAAAGAGTGGATCTTTCTCTTTAAAAGCTAAGTTTTCTAACCTGACAGCTAAAAGTTCAAAATATTTGGGCGCTCAGAGGGATAAATTAAATAGGAAAAGAAAACACCTATTCTCACCTCAACAGAAATTCTCGGAAGACCAAAAGTTGTTAGCGAGAAAGCAATAAATATTTTCCGGTGAGTCATATGTTATTCTTAGCTTCTGTTCTAAGAATCCTTTTTCCTAGCTTCTGTTCTAAGAATCCTTTTTCCTAGCTTTTGTTCTAAGAATCCTTTTTCCTAGCTTTTGTTTTAAGAATCCTTTTTCCTAGCTTCTGTTCTAAGAATCCCTAACTTGGAGCAAGATCTTTACTTTAAATTCAGTTTAGGTTTAAATTTCTTATAATGAGTATGGCTCATAAATGAAAATCTTTGTGGGAAAGAGAAGAACAGCTTAATAAAAGACATAGAAAGCGGGATGGAAAATAAGGGCATTGCAAAAGAGTACCAAATTTCGAGAAATAAGGTGTTAACAATTTTCCAAAATCGTTGTTATTTGTACATTTTTAAAAATAAATTTCTTTGAAAGTTTAATTCTTTTAAGTTTTTCTTTAATCCTAAGAAATTAGCTATATATAACTGTTTTTAGTTAGAAATGGATGAAAAATTTGTAATATGTATTTTTGCACATAGAAATTGGTATATATTGATTTTTTATCTTCAGGAATCTTCAAGTTCGATGTACAGATGTTTGAGTGTAACTGTTTTCTAGTGTTAGATCTCACCATCTCTGTTCTTCAGGTAGAGCGAGACTTTGCAGTTTCTCCTCTATAGACATTGCTGGGTCGTCGATATTGTCCAGGTATTTCAGATCCGCCGGTTGCAAGGGATGAATTCGTTTCTTCAGGGCTTCCTCGGTAATGGCTGTAACAGAAAGAACGAGATTTTGAATAAAAGTCAAAGGTATGTTACTTAGAAGATGAAAAATAACTGCTCTCTAGCTCTGAAAGTTATCACAGTCATTCATTACGTGAAAAGATACCAGAAGATTGAAAAAGTTAAGCAAAAATACCTTATCAGCGAATGCAAGTTATTAATAAGGTGTTGCTTTATCGAAGATTAAGATGTAATGAATTTTTCAATTTTGACAATAATGAAAAATAAATTATCGTGAATTTAGGAAGTTTATGTTTCATATTTTGCGTCTGCGAGTGAATTTTGCAATGAATATATTCAAAAACTGGTTTCCCTTATGTCGATGATGGGGTTCATGTCAGAAGCCGTGTAGTTACTAAGCTAGCCAATTACTTTGAATGAGGTGAATTTTTTAATTGTCAATTCCTATTTATAACCTACAACTCAGGTCGTAATTATATTTATCTAATTCTACGGAGAGAGATGTTATCTCTATTATTAGATAACATGGTTACGAGCCTTTATTTAAAAATAATTTTAGAATACTTGACAAATAAAAGGACTTTTTTTTAAAAATTTGATAAGTGTGAAAAGGCCTAGCTCTTGGCCAAAAATATTGACCCTTCTCGCTGCTGTCCATTTACACCAAGTCGAATCCGCCTAACGTTAACAGACACATTTGTAAGTCAGGAATCAGGAAACTAGGAAAATCCGTCGGTGAGAAACTTAATTTTGGATATTTTAATGGATTTTTATTAAAGCCAATCAGGTACATCTGGCTGAATATCGAATAGACACAGCCAATTTTGATCACACCCTATAAGTGATATCCTTGCTTGGAAGTATCCGAAATAGTTTAGGGGAATTTTTTTCATCTCAAAACAGTTAAAAAACTCAACGTGAGTGTTCTCCTGCAAACTTTCTCGTGCACCTACACAACACGGCACAGTGTTTAGCCTCGTAGTTTAGTAAAGAGAATCGAATATGCATTCTTGGTTTAGTGTTACGACCACATACCAAACTTCATTTATCTAGTTTGTTGAGTTTTTGAGCTATAGCGTTCAAATAATCACGAACCTGACAGACCTGCAAACACTCAAAACCTTGACACATTTGATCCAAAACTTGATACGGATACACAAATCTAGAGATAAAAGCATATTCCAAATTTAATCTGTCTAGCTAGTCGCGTTAAAGAGTTATTGGGTTCACAGGTTCACACTTCCAAAAATGGTTTTTCTGGATTCAAGGAGGATCATCAAAATACCGAGGCTGAATTTTCAGACGATTACTATGATTTATCCATGCATACTTCGTGTTTTCTCCCGTTTCTTTCAACATGGGGATTCATCAGCCTCCTTAGATCTAATTTTCTGACGAAATCGCTGCTTTATTTTTGTTAGTAACACAAGGGTTAAAAATAATGCTGCTATGTATTTCCATGCACGAGGAGAAGGGAAATTTAATTTAAGAATTCTTTTCGACCCAAAGTTAACATTCCTTATATAGTACGAAATATTTATGTCGTATATTATGCTAATTTTCGTCATTTGTTCAGTTGTCTTCATTAGGTATTTATTCATGATGAACCATTCAACTTGAATAAAGAAACGTGCCAGAAGAAAAATATTAAAACGTCAACTGAAATAAAATGTATATTTAAATATTTACGTCTTTTAAAAAGTGCATTACATATAATTTAAGCTAGGAGGAACTGACATCAATTTAAAAACTGGGACTAAGGCTCAAAAATTAGCTTTTTAGAAATAGAAAGGTAGAAAAAAGTTAAAAGGATCATCGAATTGGAACGAAACCCGGAAACGGTTGACATTAAAAA
Source organism: Araneus ventricosus (assembly GCA_013235015.1). Lineage (NCBI taxonomy): Eukaryota > Metazoa > Arthropoda > Arachnida > Araneae > Araneidae > Araneus > Araneus ventricosus. The sequence continues at coordinate 53,012 of BGPR01002892.1, forward strand.
TTCCTATTTTCAGTCCTTCATCTTAATGAATTCCAGCACTTACGGCCACTTTAAACATTTTTAATTCTAAAAGAGATTAGATAATGTTAATTGGTGTCTTTAAATAATGTATGCCATTTCTTTCTAAGTGAAACTCGCATTTGCCAAATTTAGCCAAAACCTAATAATATTGATGAAAAAAATTGAGTGGTAGAAAATTGCGCTAATTACGGGAAGTCGTTCCAGATTAAAAGAAAAATGGTGAATGGGATGGCTCAGTGCTATAAATGAGGGAAGAGTTTTCAATAATTATAATGAGCTTAAAAGCATGCTTGGCAACTTATAATGCGAAGGTGATTCTCTCGAGTGCTCATCATTTGAAGTAAACCAATTAATTCTCTTTGTGTTTTGCACAGAGGTGAGTTTTTAGTCTGTCAGCATATTTAATAGCCGCGTTTTATCTTCTTATTTAAGTGGATAAATTGGCTCACATAATTAGATAAACATTATAAATTAATGAGTTAAGCAAGCGACTGACGAGTAAACATTGATATTTATAGGAAAATTTGTTTTCGTTTTGAATCCCTTTCAATGCGATGTTGAGGGAGGATATTTTCAATTACTTTAACTAGGGAGTTTTGTCACCTGTGTGAAATTTAATTTGTTGGATTATAGACTCGTTTTAAATATAATTACTATTACTACACTCAGAGAGGGAGCAGACCTTATAAGGCTTATAGCTAAATGTGATGGCACACTGTAAAGGAGTCGTAACGTAGAAGGGAAGTGTTTTAAATATGAATGCATAGAATGTCACAATTTTTCACAGTGAATGCTGTGAGATCTGATGACACAATTTACAGATCGTTATGAATATATCATGCCTTCTTCCATCCAGAACCCTCATTATATTGATTATTCGTAACAATGATCTTTCGTTCTTTGCGATATTTTCCCTCAGGTCAATAAGTTGTCACTTGATACCAGCAGTTTAAGGTATGTCATAACTGAGAAACATGAATCGGAGGAAGGTAGTTATAGCTTCCTTCCTCTAGCGGTGCTTTTACCATCATTATTCAAAAACTGGTGGAGAGATGTGCGCTTTTCTAGGTGCGCCGGTTAAAAACGCGGAAATTGGATGGAAAGAAAACGCGAGAAATGGAAGAAAAGTAATAGCAGTGCTTTATTCAAAGTAATGGCCTACACATTTTTCCATCTGTCAGGTAAGGTAGGGATACCGTCCCAATTGAACTTTGCTTCTTTGGAGGAAAACCAGTCAGAGATCCATCGGGCCATCGGATCCATCGTCGTACGTTCGGAAGGGAGGTTGAAATCCAACAAGAAGCAACTTATGCCCGAGCAATCTTCGAACACATGACAACTGCTCGTGCGGAGAAAAAGGAGATCCAATGCATTATGCCTCAAAATGTCGGCTTACCATCTCCTGGCATTTCCAAACCCCAACAGCGTCACTTAAATTACAGTGGTTGAAAAAAATTCTCACGAACAACTTATCAAGAACCCGACTTCGACTCCTAATGCGTTTCATATGTGATGAGAACAATCTCATTGTAGAGGATAGTAATTGAGCACTCATCCGCCCAGACTGACACACACTTCCGGATACTTATGACTTTTTCTCCTCTGCGTATTTTTTTCTATTTTGTTTTGTTTTCTATGTTGTTCTGTCCAGTGTATGTTTCTTTTTCATTTTTATTTGTTTTTGTACCTGTTACTTGTTTTTGTCCTTTCTTAAGAAATAAAATTCACCTCCATCCATCCAAACCGGAAAGGAGCCAAATGGCTCTAAACACGGGGATGCAGGAGGTGTAATGTAATGTAATGTTGAGACAATGTGTGGGTCATCAACCGGAACAAGTGAAAATAGGATGGTGTAAGGTCTGGCGAATACAGTGGGTGAGGTAATACTTCCCAGGCAAGATTTTTAACGTGTTTATTCACTGGTTTGGACGTATGTGGTGATGCGTCGTTAAGAAGCAAAACCACCTTATCGTGGCGACTGGCCCATAGTGGTCGGATGACGATCAGAGTGTGCTTCAAATTGACGATTTTTTTAAGTAACGAGCACCATTGACAGTTTCACTGGATTTCAGAAGCTCGTGATACAACACTCTCTCCAGATCCCACTAAATACATAGCATTGCCTTCTTTACATAGCCGCATTCTCAACCATTTCAACTAGCATTCACACGTGTCTTGCGATGATGCATGTTCAACACATGCATCCCGCAATATGCGGCAACATTCAGATGAACTTTTTTCCCAATAAAGTAAAGAAGTAACATTTCCCGCAAATTCTCTTTTTTGGCACAAACATCGCGAACGAATATCACTCCTGTGTATACCTTTAGAACATTTGACGTCTTCGGTTGTGAAGCTTGTTCTGACGACGCGTCACATTGCATGCGTCACACTGCGTATCTACGCCAAAGTACTACCCCACCATCCCTGGAAGAAATTCCGCATTATTAGCCTGTTCACCTAATAACATCGAATTACTCGTTGCGGCCAAGCTGTCTGCCGGAGATCTTCCTCCAAGAGAAACATAAACTCTTCCTTTCAAAAAATGTCAAATTTGTTTTCCTTTCGTTGTTTACAAGGAAGTTATAGCCATTTGTAATCGGGGCAGTTCTTTTGAATTACCCTGTACATTGATTTGTGTGGAAATGACGGTGGTCTAGTTTTTTACTGTAACACGGGGTCTATTTTGGGACCTCGAAGATTTGAAATGTCAGAAGTTGTCAGAGTATGACGACGACACATGAGCCACCACTCCCTCTCTAAACTTCTCAATCACGCAAGCGGGAGGACTTTAGACTCCGATGGATTCAACACACATCACACTTGCTTACATGGCGGATCTTTGGTGGAGTCTCGAACTCGCAACCTTCCGAATCTGCCTTCAACCCACTGCGGCACCCTGGATATTGATCAAAGCTAACAAAACTAAACTTTTTTTTTACAGACAAAAAATATGAAAACATGTTTCATTTCCCCCCTTGATGAATATTTCATGCCCAAACCGGAATCCACCAACACTTTTTTTTATAGAAAACTTATCAGGATATCTTTAAGTACTGAAGAATATCTCATTAATTACTCTTAATACCTATGAAGTGACTACATTCTTCTGAGACACGAAATCTCCAGTTCATAAATCTCACTAGTGTGGTTACCTAGACCATTTCAAGTCAAGGCAATCTTCTAGTTACCTTGTTCCCGCTCCAATTAACATGTTAAGTGTCGCGCTAACAACTGATTGCCTTTATGTTCTGGTTCTAGCACATTTATATCCGCTTCACTGGAATTGTTTCTGGCAGCTTGAGGTTTAAATGCCAGTTTCATTTAGACTAGCAACATTTTTACTGTTGAATAACGCTCAGACTTCTTTTCTTAAGTACCGGTTCATACCAATTTCCATTTTTACTTTCTCGTATACGGAGGATAGAATGAGACAGTATTGTAATCTTCAAAAAATTCGACCTCCAGAATTTGAGTATTAGACCTCCTTCAGTCAGAAGAAACCATTTTTTGGGGAATTATGTCTGCTCAAACTTCGACATTTGGACGATTTCATACAAAATTTATTACATAGAAATGATTTTTACACCATCTTAATATTAAAAAAAATTATCTTTTTCTGATATCAATTTAGTTCTTCTGCAAATTTTTCCTCAATTTTGAAAATTAGTAACAAAGATTTTTGAACATAATATGCAATAATAATTTCTTTGTTTCTACAAACGTTTAATCGCACGTTTTTGTTCCATTGTTGAAAACTAAGGAATGAAGATTCCTTATTTATTTTTTCATATTCAATGGCAATGCCGTAATGAATTTTTACTTTCTTATTTTATTCCATCAAATTTTATGCGGAATCTATTAACAAGTCCTCTAAGATATTAAGTAATGTGAAGAGTCGCCGAATTTGGACCACCTGCGCATCTTTTAATTCAAAGCGATGAAGAAAGAATTTTAATGAAAAACAAGTTGTAGAATTTTTTATAGCTTATTTATCTACAGAACAGTGTAATTAACTTTTTATGAAATATACTTTAAATAAGAGAGGGGAAAAGCATCTAAAAAATGTGACATCTTCGGAATCAAGGAAACCGGTTGTCTAGATTGGACAACTGGGTGTCCAGATTAGACAACCAATCTCTTTAAGCACAATGAAATCAAAAATATTTTCCGATTCTCAAATCACACTAACACACAAGCATGACCTCAAACATGCATTTTACGCCATGTATCACTTCCTCTTCTGCCTTTGTTCTCTCACAAATTATACGTATCCTAAGTGTTTATACTTTTTGACTCAACATTTGATGTCTTTAGTGTCCTTTTATTTTATTTTTTTTGCTTTAACTTGTTTCGATTCCAATTTATGAGGAGTACTATTGGTGATAAACTGCCTTCTGAGCTATTCCTGTGGTTTAAGATAATAACCGCATTGATTTAAATGATTCAATTTAGGCAATCCTTTATAGTCCAATCTAGGCAACCGTTGGGCAACAATAAAAGAATTCCCCTAGCATTATTTTAAAACTATTTTAATTATAGATTTGGAAAATGACTATAGTCAACTGTAGTCAAAGAAATTTCCTTCCTGAGGATATAATAACAAATTTTTATACTTAATTTAAAACAGCGTAAGGGCCTTTTGTCTTTTGTTAAAACAATTAATGGATGATACCTGAATCTAAACACTTGTTCTGTGACTGTGCCCACGTAACGCCTTCGCTTAAAGATGATTTCATACACCCCATTTACACCATTACAAAATAATTTGCCTATTTTACGGCCCAAATATTTAATAGAACTGAAGTTATGATACCGGTCCAATCTAGGCACCGGTCTTAATTTGGCGACTCTCCCCAGATATCCGTTATGCTGAAAGATTATAGCTACTATTCTTGAACTTTTTTTATCAATAGGGTTAAAATCCAGCTAACATGCTGTTAGACTTGCATAATATGAATTATAGTACAAATAAAATCCACCGCACCTTTTTAATGTTGAAATTAATTGCACATTTTACATGAATAATAAGAAAGTTAAGTTACAGCATCGCATAAGGTAACATGGTATTCAGTGGCGAATCCAGAATTTGGGTCTGGGAGGGGATGAGGTTATAAAAATTTCGTATCGCCACGGCGAATATCAAACCTCATGGCTTATGTAAACCAAAACACTTTAACTTTACAGACTTCACTCACCCGACAATAAGAATCATGAAGAACAATACAATACTTTCGATAATTTAATACAAAATACAATGAAATAACTAGCCAAAAAATGTCTTCGACCGCGTCAACGCTACAAGTACAAGTGGAATGACTAGAAAAGTAGGAAAATTTTCGAACCTGTCAAGCCAGAAAGCTGTGTTGTCACGTTATTATTATTTTTTTTAAAGGGAAATTAATGACAAACAGCTTTAATGATTTTAAATAAAGTCAAGAATTCTGACTTATCTCTGGTGGGGTGTCGGCAGCCTGATAGCCCCCCTGGATTCGCTACTGATGCTATTTGATGCAAGATGAAGTGGGCAGGTATGGTTTTAATGCGAATGTGGCTTTGTGTGATTTAACTTCATTAGGAAGGTTCATGTAAGCAAGAAACAGAGCAGGCGTGAAGCTACTAAAACAACAAGGCTTTAATGCCTATGATAACTTGAGTTTAGAAATACTTTGTTGAATGAATATCAAGTAATGCATCAGAGATTCGACTGAAACTAAACGCAACCCGTATTCCCTGCGAACCAGCTGGTCGCCGAGGGTGGTTAGTATTGAATATACAGGATGTCCACTTTAATAGGGGCTCGATAACTAACTTCTAAACCGTTAGAAATATGCATAGACTTCCAATGGAAAAATGAGTTAAATGATGAAAAGACTTATATTTTAATTAGTTTGTGTCAAGAAACGTAATGCTGGAAAAATTACGAAGTCTACATTTATTAGAAAAAATTATATTACCAACTTACTTACTGCTTATTATAAAACTAAAATTAAGAAAAATAACTTGAATTGAAATTAAGCACAACCAATATTCCCGGTGTACCAGATGGCCTCAAAAGACTGCTAGTTCTAAACAACTCACATGGTATGAATAAGTGATGCTTTGTGAGTTGTAGTGGATTAATATAAAAAGTTTGCATAATATGATTTCCGGCGTCTTGAAGATTCATTCCTCTTTCTGAGTCAATATCATTAGCTTAGAAAAATCTTTAAGCTTGAGGTAATCTGCGTACGGAATTCCAGTTATTTGAAAAAAAAAATTGAACGAAGTCAATTTACAATCATATGACATACATAACTGCGCATGCCATCTAATATTTAACTGCATTTCGTCTTATACTGTGTGTGACGTATCTTTTTTCCAGTAAGATGCGCAATATATTACAAAATTAAAACGGTGCGACGCATATGACGTAATGACTTTTAACTTTTCTGTGATTATGCTGTTTTTTGTTTACATTTGACAGCTACAATAATAAAAACCCTTGCGAACACTCAAGATCATAATTTTGAATGTTCGCAAGGATTATTTACAAAAGAAAATATTATTTAAATGCGTGCAGTTTTTCGCAATATTTACGTAATTATTCTGTCAAATGTTTTGGAATATTTTATAAAATTGATAAATTTCGAATTTGCAATTCACAAATTTTGTATAAATAATTATCCATATTTTTAAGTATATTACTTTATTTATGCATATTTGCATATTTTATCACGAATGGAAAAAAAATATAAAGTCAAGACCTATTTCTTTTGTTGATAAATACTTGAAGTTACTATTAAAATACGAAATTAACGCCCATTTTGACCAAATGCTGCATTTTTAGAGGCGTCATCCTATTTCTTAGAAAGCTAAAAGAGTTATTAAGGAATTAATGACAATTTCATGACAAATTGTTTTGTTGATAGATATTGACAGCTATTATTAATATACAAAAAATACAAATTGTGGCCAAATTCTGTGCTTCTAGATGCTTCATAAGTTTGATGAGGAAGTTCAATGAGTTATTAATGAGTTAATGGAAATTTTATTTAAGTATAATTAAATGCTTTTAATAACAATGATATGATTAACTCTTGTTCTTAAAGGAGCATGAATTGGAGATTGATTTAAGGACAGAAGAAATGTTTAAAGTGTTTGTTTATAGTGGCAATAATGATAATTATTCATTACTATAACCCATTGCTTTAAGATAAATTACATCAAATGATTTAATAACACAAACAACTCATTTAACTACTCGGTTAATCTTTTGAATGTCAAGGAAAACTTTTTGCAGAAATATTTACTAAAACAAAGAAATAAAAAATTAATTTCTAAAATCAAAGTATATGTTTTCGAATATTCTTCAGTTTCGGAAATGTATATCAAAGTTCATTTAATAATAATCAAGCGATGTCATATTTGAATGTCTCTTTAATGCTTTTAATTGAATATAACTTAAGGATTTGCACAATTTTTACAATTAGAAATATTTTTTTTCAATTCTGCACCTCATGTTTCTCTAATCTTCGAAGAGCAATAATTTTCCGTAAGATCATTGAATAAGAAAATATTAAAAATAAAAAAGGAAATATAAACACAAAGATAATTTTTGCAACGCTCTTTAGTCAAAACAATGACAACACAAATAACATTTAACTTTTGCAAATAATGAAACTTGTTTATTTAACTATCACAATAGATTGGCACAAGACAACAAGCATAAAGCTTAATGACATATTTAAAATTAACAACCAATATTCTCATGGGAGATTACTGATCTTAAAATATTAATTCCAAGCAGAGGTCAAAGAAGGAGTTTGACCTTTGTGTCATCTCCTCACAATTTTTCCAACAAAAAGCAGGACAAAATCCTAAACTTCTCCAACAACCTCCCATAACATACCATCAGAAATATGCACAAAGATACATCTTACTTCTTTGAAGGAGCTCTAACATAAATATTTAATATTTTCCTTGGAAAACTCTGTTTTGAATAAAAGCAAAATAGAAACGCTCACCTATGTATTTCAGGAAATAAGAGGACAGGTAGTGGACGCTTTGACCAAAGGTGGACACACAGTGACTGATTGCACAGAACATTTCTGGAGAATGGAGGACAATGTAAATAAGTTGGCACTGTTTTTTTTTACTCCCCGTTTGTTCACTTACAAACTCTAGGGATCCCTTACCGATGTTGCCGGAGCCATTTTGTAGCCTTGCGCGATCGATTGGATACTGTAGCTGGAGTGTGTGTTGCGGCGGCAATTCCTCCGCGCCGGGGAAATAGTTCGTGGAATATTTTATGGACGGAAATAAAGAAGATTTTATTCGGCTACTTATAGAGGATGGGGTCGAGAGCTTCATGGAAAAGGGTATTACTGTAACAAATAGTTGTAAACTTGCCCTAATTTACGAATCGTGAAAACGAAAATGCCTTTTTTCAGTTATTCTTTTCCATGAGTAGATCGTAAAACAGCTTTTCA